>CAJQZM010039325.1:0-11002 GCA_907164665.1 Colias nastes | reverse complement strand
CGCAATTTGATGATATCAATTGAAATTATAGATTATTATAAGTATACTGTATGCATAATATGATATTTTTGCTAACCTCCTTTAACACCAGCAGCAGCGTGAGCACTAGCGGAGGCAACACTTCCTCCTTGCGCATAAGCACCAGCAACACTTCTAGCTGAAGCAGCTGCGTTAGCTACATGTCCCCCGTGCTTATTTGCGTGTTTGTCTCCATTTTCTCCAGGGCCTGTGGTGTTGTTATTATTATTATTAGAACACCCACTGTTACATCCTCCTGGCTGGCCATAACCGCCAGCAATTGCAACAGCGGACGCAGATGCTACAGCGTTAGCTTGTGCCCCGGCCGGAACTGCATTTGAATTCTGAGGTTGTGAGGCTATCCCATTTTGATCATTTTGTCCATTGGCATTTTTCCCGTTTAAATTTTGTCCCAGTTTGCCGTCAATTTTACCGCCATCATAAGCTTTTAAAAGTCCTGGAGGACCACCAAAACCGCCTGAATATGCTACTGCGTCTGCTTTCGCAACCGCATTTGCAACCGCCAGTCCACCATTCACATTTGTGCCACAATTACCTGATGAACACGCAGGTGTTTTAACATTAGATGGGATTGTGTGCTCATTCGGTTTCAATAATCCCGCTGGCCCACCAAATCCGCCGGTATAAACAGGTTTATCTTTATCACTTGAAGAATCTTGTGTGGATGGATGTCCATTAATAGGTCCAACATTTGAAGGAGTTCCATTAGGAGATTGACCAGGTTTTGCTACATTTGATTGATGTGGGCCATTATTCGTGCTGAGAATACCACTAGGGCCACCAAAGCCTCCAGTGTAGATTTCGTTGCCTTTGTTCGTGGATATTAATGATGAATCCGATTCAGATTGGGAAGGTTTATCGTATCCAGAAATATGACCTTGATTATTGTTAGTATTCGTTGGAGCATAATTGGAGCCGTTGGGTTTGTAGTAAGGTTTTCCATTAGATTCAGTCTGCCCATGAGGTACGGTTGGGTTAGGTGCGGATCCAGCATGATTATGTGGTGGGAAAGAGGGGTTGGAATTTGGTCCACTTGGTAGGAAAGAAGGATTTGAGTGAGAAGCAACAGGACTGCTAGGGTTAGCATTAGGTCCCATCAAACCATTAGGTGGGAAAGAAGGATTAGAATTGGAGACAGAAGAACCGCTGGGATAATAGCCAGGGCTAGAATTGGTACCAGTCTGACCAGTCGACGTTAAAGCAGGATTAGAATGAGGGAGAGCGGAACCACTTGGGTGATATGCAGGGCTACCATTGGTTCCAGATGGACCACTAGGTAAGAAAGAGGGATAAGAATTTGGAGCTACAGAACCGCTGGGTTGATAGGCAGAATTACCATTGGTTCCAGTCGGACCACTTGGTTGTAAAGTGGGATTAGAATTAGGGGCAGCTGAATCACTAGGGTGATAGGCAGAGTTTGCATTGGGTCCAGTCGGACCACTAGGTGAGAAGGAGGGCTTAGAATTGAAATAAGATGAACCGCTAGGATTGTAAGTGTAACCGTTGGGCATATTAGACTGGAAAGAAGGATTTACTTGTGTCGAAGTAGGCCCATTGGGACGATAGGAAGGGTTAACATTAGGTCCATTTGCAGGACCACTCGGCTGATAAGAAGGAGTAACGTGCGCTCCATTTGGACTGCCAGGCTGATAAGAATGATATTCATGAGGACTAGTTAGACTTCCAGGCTCAGAAGGGTTCGCTTGCGGTGCGGTTGAACCAGTGGGCTGATAAGAAGGAACACTAGGCTGGTGGGACGAATGTGGTCCTTTTAACCCACTAGATTCGATGGTAGGTTTTGCTTCGGGTGACGTAGGATGGTAAGATTGGAATGATGGATTGTATGGTCCGTTTGGCTGGTTTGATGGATTCCCACAGTTACCTGAAGCACAACTTGGGCTGCTTTGTCCACTAGTTGGAAAAGAAGGATTAGTGATAGTTTGTTGCGGATTCTGACCGTTGTGTGGCTGACATTGTCCATTGATACAATTTTGGGTTGGCTTATGATAATTATTATTATCAACTCCAAGTATAGGGACATTATAACTGGATGGTTTACCACTGCCTGAATTGGAATTAAAATTTCCTGAAATGCAATCATGGGTTTTACACTCGTTTTCCTTATATGGAGTTTGCAGATATGAGGAGGGTTTAATAAGATTTTGTGTATTGCCGTTGTTTGATGTACTTGAATGTGGAATGAACCCATCACAGTCAGGTGACTCACAGTCTGGTTCATTTTTATTACCATTGTTATTTTTCTTATCAGAAGTATCAATTGGAACAAATGATTTTTTATCTGATGGTTGTCCATTTTCTGGTCTTGAATTTGAGTCAGATTGTAAATTTTGTTGAGGCTTTCTCGCAATATTTACATTATAATCATTATATAGGTTGTTGTCTTGTTCAGAATTTACGGAAGAACCTGAATATGAGGGTTGCTTTTCGGGTATATTTCCGTTTCCATTTCCATTACCGTTGACATCACAATTTCCATTTGTACATTTATTGTCAGAGCCGTTATTGCAGTTAGTTCCAGTGCATGGCCCATTTACACCATAACCTGTAGGCCCATTAGCAACTGCGTTTGCGCCAGCAGAAGCACTGTTAACATTATTGGCTTGTGATCCACCATTCGATCCTTGAGTGGAACCTAATTCATTTTTATCGCCAGCGCCGTTACAAGCGCCGGGACATCCAGATAGACCAGGTATAACATTAGCTCCAGATCCGCTGAAACTAAATGAACTAGCGCTCGAACTGGCACTGGCACTTGATGAAGCGAAACTTGAAGATGAGGACTTCGAGAAGCTTCCAGAAAATCCAGAACCATTAGGTATATTGAGTGGAATTGCAGGCGGTATACCAAATGCACCAGCTGCTGCACTTGCTTCAGCTGAAAAAAATATTATTTAAGGTTCTTTATATGTATTTAAATTAAGGTTTAAAAATAACCATTATAGAGAATAAGGATCCCTAGACCCGATATTCTTATGGGACTTGGGAGGTACATATTACAGGTAGGTAGCAAATATCTAACTTGAATTATTGAAAATAATATAGTATATTATTGTAAATATTGTTTACCTACACGTTGATAGATATATAAAAAGAATATATTTTCACCTCGCGAAATTGGGATCAAGGGATAAAGTTTAAAGCACATAGACATAGACGTAGTTACAACGACAATATACCTAGTTCATATATAACAAAATAAAATGCAGTTGCGATAAGATGTAGATTAATTTTTTTTTTTTTTTTTATTTCTACCCACGATTGTTATGTATTTCTTATGATAATTAAATAAAAGATGTACTTAGATGTTGCGGGATATTTTTGTTAGATTTGTGAATGATTGTATGTAATAACTAATATGTATTATTGTTTGTCAATATTATCGAATCTTTGTTTTCTATGTCAACGGCGCTGGCGCGCGGTAAATCTCTAAAGAGATTATGTTTGTGCCAGTTTAATTTAATTTATAATGAATTGTATTATTGTAGTAAATATAAATAAAATAAAATATAAATAAATATTCTATTTGAAAATAAATTAGGTAATAAGTAAAAAAGCAAAGCTAGCCTTCTGAATTGTAAAACTAATAAGAATATTTCTGTATCGAGTATGTGAGAATTTAATTGATATTGTAGATTTTTCTTGAACCATTTTCCTACCTATATACTTAATATATAAATAAAACTGTACGAAAATCTATTCGTTAGTTCTTGAAAAACAACAAACTTGGATGCAAACACCCCAATTGCAACGGGGTTTTTATAACAACAACTTAGTAGAAAAAATCTGCGTCTCATTTTCAAAATGTCATTCATTATCGAACAGTGAAATGGTTTTTTAAAGTTGTGTTTTCAAATTTACACTAATAAAATACGTTAAACGGTTGAAGGGTTTTCATAAATCATAAATACATATTTTATTATGTACTAGCTTTCCGCCCGCGGCTTCGTCTAAAATCTATTTAATTAAGTATATACTTAAATCTTCCTCGAGAATCACTATCTATTAAAAAAAACCAGCTGGATATAGGGACAGAGAAATGGGCTCTGTTTTATACTATGTAACTAGTGATAGCGTATAAATATTTAAGTACATATAATAATATATATAACTACATAATTATTAAAAATTTTAATAGAATTATAAATCGAGATAGAACAATTTCACTTTTCTAATACCTTTGGCTATTGCTCCACTTTTCGCGCCATATCCGTAAGGCGAAGCTGTCACAAAGCTCACAAGGGCTAACACAATCAAACCCGAGCGCTCCATCGTAATGAAGCTTAAAGACTATGTTATTATTATGATGCCGTCAGCCTTTATAAAGCGATACACAAATAGTCACATAGGTATAAAACAAAAAACCTGTTGCCGTGTATTGTAAATTTGAACTTGTAATAATACACGTAATGCTTTATTTAGCATGTTTAGATGAGATAACAAAAAAGCGCTCCGCGGTGCATGGTAATAGACCGGTCAAAAATTTATTACTCACGCGCGAAGTTATTTCCCAGAGCCGCTGACAGTTATTAGGAATTACACCTGCTTTCAGTATCGAAATGGGAATTTTAGAGGTTTTTTTAGGAAGATATTTTTGATTGATTTTATAATTAGGCAACTTATCTTATTGTACAGGTATAAATATCTATTTTCGTGCATGATATAATTTAAATAACAGATTTCAACTGAAACAAACTTATTTTTACTAACTTCTTCAAGGAACTAGGCCTGACGGGCGAAGGCAAGGAAATCGGGAAAACATCACGCGAGATCAAAAGAAAAGCTCCCGATAGAAACACCCGGCGGAGAACAGTGGATGTCCTCTTCCCCAGCTACAGGACACAGGAACCTAATTTCCTCGAGTCTACATAGAGCTTTCTTTACAACTTACAACTTCGCTTTTGCCATTTCCGATACAATTTAGCCTTATTAAAGTTTTGTATTTGGTCTAATGATTCATCTACCTAGATATTCTAAATTAATTGAAAGAGTTTCAAGTGTTTCGATACAATAAGGGAAAATGCATAATAATTTTTTTGGGATACTTTCATTTCACTCGTAATATAAAATATGCATAAGGGTCAAAAAGAGAGTTCATATAGAAGAAGAAATTTAATGTTTAGGACTATATCTGAAAAAAAAAATGTTTTTAACGGATTAGGGAGCTTGTCCACCAGAGATGTGCTATTTGTTGCTGTGGATGCGTTTGATATCCACCAATCATAATCAGTACCTAATGCACATAGCGTAGGACTGGTGGAAACGGTGAGACATGCTTAGGATATGTTTTTTTATATGGAAGGATGCGTGCTATATGCAGAGCGGAGTCTACCAGCGATGTATCGCTAGGAAGATGCGTCTTCCTAGCACAGATACTTTGCGGCGGCGCATCTTTATAGCACATCTTATACTCGCACCATTAGACGTACGTAGTTTGATAGCGTAGCTATTACATTTTCGTAGCATAGCTACATAGCACATCTCTGGTGGATAAGCACCCTTAACCATATGTGATTGATACGCAGAATTGACCGATTTTATCGAGAGCGTGACGGGCACAATCGTGTTGGTTACTAAACATGTAACTAGCAATACAATATATCCTATAAAAGCCCAGGTAGGTAGTCCATTAATTTATCGTAATTGAGATATAAACTATCCAATCTTTTAGGTGGTAAATTTCATAGTGTCCAAAGTTTTATTAAAATCGGTTGAGTAGTTAGTTAAGGAGATCATAGAGGAGAAACAACGTGTCAAGTACCTAAGTTTTAATAGATTTTCTATGTGATATAAGTAGTTTGCTTAAATGACTTATGTATCTAAGAAAGAAAAAAATAATAGGAATTGCAACTTAGCACCCATACTCTAAGACCTAAGTGATTGCATTCAAAATTTAATATTCAAATTTCCTATTCCCAATATTCATGCGTGATAGAATACCACAGAGCACGTCATGTCGTGAAACCACAAAATAGATTCTACTTAGGGTTATCAGAACTCAACATTGAAGTAGGTGTAAAAACGTGTGTATATTATTTTAATCTACAGGGTGTCCCACTGTTAGTATACTAAGCTCAAAGGAGGTTATAGTTTTGTATACGCTGAGTACGTAAAAAATACTTATAAAATTCCAGACGCATTTTTTTTTCAAATAGATGAAGTCTTAAAACTCTATGTGTACACCCTTAACAAGCAACCCGCCCAACTTTGCCACCAGCACGTGAGCTATCGTTTCAGATTATGTTTTCATAGACAAAATGCTCACAAGTGAAGCGATATAATATGCCGGCTGCGCGAAGCCAGAGAAGAAAACATGGATTTTCAGGAAAAATTTAGCAAAACATTTTTGACGTAATTTTGTTGTTTAAATATTTTTTTCATGATCAGTGTATGCAAAACTACAAGTCCCTTCGCGCTCAGTATACTTAAAGTGGGACACCCTGTATATACCTACACGATTTTTCTTGTGAATTCGGTGCGGTTAGATGATATTAATTATTTGATTCAATTTCAATAACTTCTTTGTATCACGAATGTATAGCCCATAATATTATTAAAGGTAAGCTATTTTTTTAGGGATCCGTACCCAAAGGGTAAAGCGGGCTCTACCTATTACTAAGCCTCCGCTGTCTGTCTGTCTTCAGGCTGTATCTCATAAACCGTGAAAGCTAGAAAGCTGAAATTTTCACGAATGATGTATTTCCGTTGCCGCTATAACAGCTACTAAGAATTAAAAATTTAAGGGGAGTATACAATAGACGTGTTTTTATTCTCGTGGATTTATATTACAACTAAAACAGACTAAAAATTAGTATACCTACAACAAACGTACCTACCTACAAAACTACAAGGGTACGGAACCCTTCGTGCGGGAGTCCGACTCGCACTTGGGTTTTTAAAGTAAATTTTCCCCTGATTGCTTATTTTCAAGCTGTAGCCTTGATGTCATATAACGGCAGATGTATTACCTACATCCGGGACTAACAATATTATTACATTCCATCCTATATTTGTATTTTATTCACATAAACGGAACAGAAATACCCATCATTGTATTTTTCCTGTCACACCTAAGTATAGTCATAATTTACAATAAATAATAATTGTAAAATAGGTTACGCTACTTATTCATCGTCAATAACAATCATTACCCACGTGTAAGTAAAACATAAATTATGAACTTTTGGAGGTCACAAAATAACCTCCTCTTGCAAAGGGTATATAATGGGTTCGGTTTTGGCCTTATAGCAGGATGTCGATATTAATGTTCTGATGTAAAAATAAACAACCAAGTTTTACCTAAATAATAAAATAAAGTATTTGGAAATATATTAACGAAAAGGATAATTTATAATGCAATTCGACAGGATTTTCCATAACAACTCTTCTCGAACTTTGTTCGTAGAAATAAACAAGGTTGTTGATTAGTAATGAACAATAGAAAGGAGCCTGCGTAGATTCAACTGTGATATGAGAGCTTGAACAAACCTCTGACGTCAGAACTCAGTCATAGGCCATAGCCGTCGAGCTAATTCGTGGAAAAAGCAATACACATACAGAGGAAGGATTCTGCTCTCTTCCGTGTTCATATGCGGTAAATATTTTTTAATCATTGGGTTCTTATAAACAAAGAGTAATTTTCATTTCATTGCAATGTGTTTTAAGATAATGTCAATCTATGGTTTAATTACTTATTTTACCCTGGTTCATAATATGGTAAGTAAATAACTTTCTATTAAGCGAAAAATAAACTTACGGCATTGCATAGAACTTTAAGATTCAGATTTCAAAAATATTTCATTTAAATTATTTTATAGCCCATAAAAACTCATGGATCACGAACATATGAAACGGTGAAAGAAGTTTTGAAATAGCCAATACCAAATAGGTCCAGTAGTTACTGAGATGCGCCCGTTCAAAAAATAATAAACCACACTCCTTTTCGGATACTCACATTTAATATAATTTTATCAAATCATTCAAAATCTAGAACCTTATGGAATATAAATATAAATTAATATATGTATGTAGGTATCAGTGTTTCATAACTCATATAAGTACCTAAGTACTTCGTGTTTATAATGTTAGGTACATTTACGCCCTAATGAGGGTTAAATTCCAGGATATCCGAGTCGTAACATATCTCTTAGATCATGGTCAGCTCTTGCTAAGGGATTAGTGGTAATAACCTTTTATACAAGAAATTAACAAAGATATGATAATTAAAATTAAAATCGCATGCTTTAATATATTTATATAAGTCTAAATTGGTTTAGATTCACAAAAAAATTATAAACAAATTTTAGTGATTGTTTTATGTACTTACCTAACCTTTAAAATCAAATGCCCTCGATAACCTATAAGATGAAATCGAAAATTTAAACAAATGTTCCTCATCAAATTTAGTAAATCTGTTTTATAACTTTAGGAAGATCGTTAAGCAGCTCGTTCAGGTTCAGGTATAAAATAAATAAATTTTGAACAAGACAGCACAAAAGTTAACCAGTCAATTCTTGAATTTATCATAAAAAAAATCAGTTTCATTGGCATAGAAGTAGTAGTAACTTTCTTAACTAACAACAACCTACCTTGATTTTAAAAACATTAATTATTATTATTGGCGACTTCGGAATTAAATAAAAAAATCACACATTGGCGATTTATCGCCCCCGAAAATCTCTTCATATCATATTTTATGGAAAAGGTTTGGAGCCAGAAATAACTCCTTTAAAGATATTAGATTTTCTTAAACTTATCCACCAGGCACATGACTTGCAATTTAGATAATCCAGCTTTGATTGGGTGGTAGCAGGCAGCAGTCTAGTTTACTCCGTGTTACACGGTAAAGTGATCAAAAATAACTGGTAAAGTGTACTACTTACTTATTTTCTTTTCAGCTTATTCCTATGAAAACATTTTAGTCTGTAAGGGTAATGGAATAAAATATCAATTGTTCAGAAAGTATTTTCATTTCCTAAAACTAAGTACTGTAGGCACAAATCAATACTATATACAATTCAATGTCTAACTAAACTGTGTATGTTAAAGGCGATAAAAGTTCACTTGGTACAGCAAAGGGCTCTCGGGTCCGTGCTAAACGAATTCGTCGGGTTCTCTCGGCGCGTCCAAGTCCCTGTAGTGTATGACAGGGCGGAACTCGACGCCGCCGCCCCTTTAACAACAACCATTCACTGTTATGCGCATCCTGCATTGCGAGCTTTGGTTCCTGCCCAGTACAATACACATTGCTTTCCTTATATATTGCTATTTTTGTATGTTAAAGTCAGAACTCAGTATTAGTTAGAGTTTAAATATTCATTTGATATAAGACATTTAAACGGAAAGTAAGTTCAAATGATAGGTGTTGGATAAACAATGTGTTTATACATATTTATAACCAGAGCTCTTGTGATCTGACTTTATGTGTATATGTATCTTATCTATGTCAAAAAGGCACACAAACGCACACACAAGAAACATTTTATACATAATGACGGCCATTGGTCGTTTTAGGGTCAGCTCACACCGAGACGCGACGCGGCGCGACGCTGCGCGCACTTTTTTCATAGAGCGACTCAGAATATACTTTATTCACTACACGAAAAGATACACATTACATTGTGAGAATTCAGATTACGTTGCACCACGCAGCGCTGCGCCTCGAGGTGCCTCGCGGCGTAGCAATGTGTGAGCTGACCCTTAATCTTAGCTTCCCGGTTTGGATTTTAGGAAAATTGAGGTAAAGGTTGAAAAATAAAAAATTATGAATTTTCCGGACATTTTATTTCAGTTACGTACTTATACAATAATATGTGATTCGTGATGTTTATGGTCTACAATACAAAAAGTTTTGTACTAAGATAAATATAAAAATACCAAATTACAATAATCGAAAGTACAATGTACGAATATTTTATTCTAACTTTGTAAAATATATACTCTACTTTAATGCATAGAAATATGACCATGTTAAAATACATAATTGTATTAATATTATAATGGTTGATGGAAAGGTCCGAATGGAATATATTTAAATTGAAATAACATGCAAATGAGGTAAATTAAAATATGTCGCCACTGTCCGGGAAGTCAAGATCGTTGTAAGCTATAATAGGCCGGGAGCGATCCACATTTTCCCTGTAAATATTATTATTTACCTTCAACTTACATACGTAGCTTAGTCACAAACAAAATTACAGCAAATGCATAAAGGAATATTACATAAAATAATTGAAAGCTTTTTATACTACTGCGTATACGGACAAAGCCTCTAGACAATCTACATTGAATACAAATCTACATACATACAACGCGTCTAATAGGGTAAATGTTAAGGTCATGCAACATAATATTCAGTACTCTCACGGTATTACGTGTACGGATTGCAATGCGAATGAATATATGTATTTATATTAAGGCGAGGCGTATTCCTTTGACAGTTACGATTTAATGTTATAAATGAATGTGTCATGAACTATTAAATAATTTATTAAGTAGAGTGAAATCTTAAGCTTTATTTATTATGTGGTAACGCAATTATCATCAAAAATTAAAGGTTGATATATTATGATAATTTAATTAATTGTGTTGGAGACAAGAGAAATTAGTACCAGGCCTCACATACAAAATTTCAGCATTAAAGCTATAGTTATAATTTAATTCAAAATAAGGCTTTGCTTTTTTCTTTGACTTCTCACATAATAAAAACAAATTTATAAATAAAATGATGGTTAAAATAAGTTTTGTAAATAAAATCAGTCAGATTTCATATTAGCTCATGATTATTGCATTTTTGTAATATATAACTTACAAATAAAATAAAATGAAGTTTATTTTCGTCAATCTAACAATTTGTTCTTCATTAAAAAAAATACAGTTCAATTAATTCTTATTTCGATCTAAAATTTTGGTGGTGAGCTCTCGTACTATGTTCAATAGGGTAGCA
>CAJQZM010039324.1:54723-65998 GCA_907164665.1 Colias nastes | reverse complement strand
CGTTACTAACTCACGCACTCTAGAACTTTTTATTCAATGGACTAATAAAGACAGTTGAAATTTAGTAGACAAAAACTTGCTAACTAAGAACGTTCGGAAATTTGTTAATATTTAAAACTAGACATAAATCTACCTAAGCTATAATGTTTAAAACAAAATCGAATAAAAAAACGGGATATTAGAAACAATAAGTACCTAATGTTTGCAAATATATTCCGCATATGTACAAAATTCATTGCCATTTCAATTCATAATGACGTCAAGATAGATTTTTTTGTGTTGTATTCGGTTCACTCACGTAAATAACGTGATTTATATTTATAAACATAGCGACAGGAAGGTATCACTATGCTAGGTATCACTATTCACTATCACTACCTAGTATAAAACACTAAACAGACGCTTTGAGCTTTCTCTATTTCTATGTCCCTATGTATGCTTAAATCTTTAAAACGACGCAACGGATTTTGATGCATTTTTTTTTTTTTAATAAATAGAGTGATCCTCAAGAAAGGTTTTAGTATATAAGTTACTAGCTGCTCCGCGCGGGTTCACTCCTGTGGCTCCGCTCCTGTTGACCGTAGCTATCTAACACCGAAATATTTTTTTAAATCGGACCAGTAGTTCATTAGCGCGTTCAAACAAACAAACAAACAAACTCTTCAGCTTTATCATATTAGTATAGATTAGGTTTTAGACAAAGAGGGTGAGGCCGTGGGTGGAAAGCTAGTACTATAAAACGTTTTAAGATCACGACAATTGCGAGTTAATTAAGTATAACAATAATTATTAATTATTATCAGCGGTGATTTTCCTTGTAATTCTATTCGTAGTTTTCTGGCTATGATCATATTAACATACTGGCTATTTTTACGTAAAATGCAAAGTACTGTTAATACATCAAAATCTCGAAGTTTTTAGTACATAAAATCACTGAATTACGATTTTAAACGCCAAAATAACTTGCGATCAATTATGAAAACAGTGAACTACATAAAATTGCGACATACAGCCTTAAATAACATAAATAGGTTGTTATGGTATACCGTTAAATCATATAATAAAGTTAAGTTAATCAGTATATCATTCACGTTATTCACAGTAATTTTTTACTTGCAGACAGCGACATGCAACTGGAAACCAGCAGTAGCGAGGCGAGTGCCACCAGCTCGACGTCCCTGTCCCAGCACTGTGCGATCTGTGGGGACAGAGCCACGGGGAAACACTATGGCGCGTCCTCGTGTGACGGCTGCAAGGGATTCTTTAGGAGGAGCGTCAGGAAGAACCATTTGTATACTTGCCGGTAAGTGGACTAAAAGCCGATCGCTTACAGTACTTACAGTACACAGTGTGAAGCGCAGATAATAATACTATGTGGGAAGTTACTGGCTTTACTTTGTTGTTATAAAGCACATGTTTTTGTGTTTTACTTGATTAGAGAAAACAGAAAAATATAGTTAATCCACCCTAAAATATTATATTGCGAAAGTTACACGCTCTCGTGGCTAAAAATCAAAGCCGATTTGGATTAAATTTAAATGAATATAATTTTAAGGAGCAGGCTCAAACATAGGTTCCTTTATTTAAAAATTGATCCCGAAAGAGAAAAAACTAACGCGGGTCACATCGAGTATTTTTGATATAATTAAGTAATCCTTACTTTGCCGTTTTCAGATTTAGCAGAAACTGCGTAGTTGATAAGGATAAGAGGAACCAATGCAGATATTGTAGATTAAGGAAGTGCTTTAAGGCTGGAATGAAAAAGGAAGGTGAGACGTTGTTTTTAATTTCAATTTCATGGTCATTGTAGTTTAAAATTATTCCACTCGAATGTTTATACATTACCATATGGATATGTAGAAACATTGATTTCTTTATTTGGTTTTTCTTAATTGATATATTTATAGGTAACTACCTTTTTTGTACCAAATAATAAAATAACATAATGAAGGAAACATGTATGAGAGTATGGTTTATAAATTATAAGCGTCTTATCATAAAGTGAATAAATTTTAAAATTTTAAATTGCCAACATAGCGCTCCTAAATTAATCTTGTACAGCGCAAAGAGGGCTAGTACGAGGCTTCAGACGAACTTTACCCACTGATATGGCAAATTATTTATCTTATCTAGAGTCTAAATTTCAACCACCACAAAAGTTCTGCAGTATTCCATACTTTTACGCCATGAATAAAAATTAAAAACATTCATATCGATGACATAATATTATATTTACCTAAGTTCAACCCGCGGCTTCGGCCGCGAATAACTAGAGAACTAACTAAACAAATAGAAAATCACGGTATCCATTAGTGAAGACAGAAGAATAATAATAGGTTTCTGATTTTTTGTTGAAAATAGGTGTAATATGTTTCGGAATTTATCGCGAACTGACAGACAGACGCGGCGGAGGGATTTGTTTTATAATATCTAGTGTATAGTGACTTAATTATTTTTGAAGTCTTCGCGAATAGTCAGCCAGAAAAAACTAGCGAATAGTATTGTTTTATAATATGTATTGACTTTTATCCATATTATACACGCATAAGCACGCTTATACCTCCTGATATAATTTAAATGACGTTTACAAAAAGTAATGTAAACGCAAACGTAATGGGTTCAATGAACATAGTGCTTAGATCGGTGCTAGTTCGCTATGAAAAGTCAAGTGGTTGGCATTAATATGGAAAGTATATGCATGGTTAATCGTTTAAATATATAATTATTTTTGGTGGTATATAGCGATAGTTGGAAAGGTCGCTAGTCCAGTTAGTACCGATTTTTCAATGTTTGGATAAAACTTATCCGTCCAATAAAGTATTACACGATAATATTAAAATGTCACGTAAACTGTCAAATACGGGCAATTCGAATACGTTTTAAAAATGGTAGTTTTAAACATTATTCGACGAATAAGTTTTAACCAAGGATTGAAAAATCATCCCTTAATGTGACAGCACAGAATATTTAATAGTAGCTGTTATTAGTAGGGGAGCCCAGGATGCTAAATGTGGATTTACTCGAGCGTCACGGGAACCTATTAGAATTGGTAGATTAGACCATAGCGAGAAAAAAAGGTCCTATAATGTTTTCACTTTTAGCGGTGGGGAAGGGTTTTTTGATTTTTTTTAATTTAAAAAAGAAAAAAATTGGCTTGGAAATACTCAAGCGCGTTAGATATTGATATTTTGCATGCTCCAGGACGTCACTGAAAAAAAGTATACGTTAATCTGACGATTTAAGTGGCGATTTAATCGCTGTGAAGAAAGGGTAAAAAATTAAAGTAATATTATTCGAGCGCGTCAGATTAATATATGGGGGGGTTAATTACAATATAAGAAGTCCCCATTTCGCTAATCTGACGATTCGAGCTCAACCTTAGGGAATTATGGATTATTCAAATTTTCCAGCGGGGCCCCTGAGCGCACCCACCAACCATAACTGCTCATATTGACTAGAGGTACTAATGAATAGCTAAGGTACCGTCCCTTATAGTAATCTGACGCGCTCGAGTAAATCCAAAAATCCCCTCTTGGGCTCCCCTACTATATAGTCCAACTAAATGTACTGAAATTACTTATAAATATTTTGAATTTCCGATGTAAAATGCTTCGTATATTTTGTAGGAGTGCTTGCTGAAATGTTTATTAGATAGATTTTAATTTTTATCTGTATGTACTATGTAATAAAATTAACAGAATTGAAATTTACACATTTTTCGGCATATAGAATTCAGTAGGTAACCATAAATCGTTACCTACTGAATTCTATAATAATAATAAATAATAATAAAATCATAAATTATTAAAATGGCTTACACAGACTATGAGTCATATGCAATGCATAAGAAAAATAGGTACTATGAGTAATAATTGCATAAAAATATTAAGTAATAATCACAAAGGATTTATTTTACGGCTATCTATGAAAACAACTGCATTTACCTAACAATAACAATGTGCTAATTTGAATCATAACCAATAGATATTTGCAAGTTTGCAAAGAATTAAACATTTTTATTATGGACTAGCAATGCCCTGCGGTTTCACCCGCATAGATAGGGATATCGTGACAGTGAAAAGTCTACTATAGGTCGGACTATAGGTTTAATTTTTAATCACATGAAAATCACCCTCACCCCGTCCCGCACTACGCCTGCTCATTGTATTAAACAGTATGCCTACTATTTTCTGTAAATTGACACTTTTAAAAATTCGTTATATCTTTTGAATGGAATATCCAATTTTTTTAATTTAAAAAGTATTTTTCTGGTATTGAAACAGTCTATAATAAAACATCATTTAATGGGATAAGGATTAATATATGTGTATGGATAACATGGTTTGATTACTGTCGGCACTTCTATTTACTTTGAAAACGTAAAAAAAGTTGTTGTAGTAACATAACTACTGAAGATGGACATATGGTATCGCGGACTTTCTTGTAGATATTGATCCATTCTATAATACCGTAGAACATTTTTTTGTTCTATCTTCAATAGATTCCGCAGCGCACGCGATGACAGAATTTTTATTAAGGATTTTTTTACACCTTGGGTTACATTATTGCATTTTTGGTAAGGATCTCTATTTTTTTTGAAAATACAATATAGCCTATGTTGCTCAGTGAAGATGCAGCTTTCTAATGGTGAAAGAATTTTTGAAATCGGTCCAGTAGTTTATGCGTGAAAACAATACATACATACATAATTACAAACCTTTCCTCTTTATAATATTATTATTAGTATTAGTATAGATTTAAACAATCACCTTCGTAGCAATCATCCTACATAATGCTGTACATTTTATTTAGGGATTTGATTCCAAAGTATATTATTTACCCATATGAATTAAATAATATATGTGTTATACTATGCTTCAATATAAAGATGAAAGTATTTTTTGTACCCTTGAGTTTATTGTTGTAACAACAACTTCACAGAAATAAATACCATTTAGGAAAAAACATAAACTAAACTGTTTACACAGGTTAATCAGATAATTTGTCAAATTGGAGATTTGAAGATAATTAACATTTTTAAAAATATTATATTAAAAATCCTTGTTGATTATACCAATAATACTTCAAAATATTAAATAAATGCACCCAAATTAGACCCAATAGTGAAATTAGTATCCGTTTAGACGATTTCTAATATCCACATTGTGTAATACTTACATTTCTTAGAATCAAAACAATAATTAGTCTAATTGTAGTGACTTAGTGAGCACAAAGTGAACAATATTTGTCGAATAATTGGTGATAACTAATTGAAGAAATGGCATTAACAAAACTGATAAGTAACGCCTAGCCTATTATACAGGGTGTCCCACTGTTGGTATATTAAGCTCAAAAGAGGTTATAGTTTTGCATACGCTGAGTACGTAAAAAATACTTATAAAATTCCAGACGCATTTTTTTTCAAATAGATGAATTTCTTAAAATTCTTTGTGTACACCCCTAGCAAACAACCCGCCCAACTTTCCCACCAGCACGTGAGCTATCGTTTAAGATTATGTTTTCATAGACAAACTGCTCACATTAGAGAAGCGGTATATGCCGGCTGCGCGAAGCTAGAGAAGAAAACATGGATTTTCAGGAAAAATTTAGCAAAAAATTTTTGACGTAATTTTGTTGTTTAAGTATTTTTTACGTGATCAGTGTATGCAAAACTACAAGACCCTTCGCGCTTAGTATACCAATAGTGGGACACCCTGTATATAGAAGTATGAGAAATGAGAAATATATCAACATGCTCTGTTTGTTTAAAATTTCCACTCACTTAACGGTTCGTAGATATCACTGTTTACATAACATTAATTATATTGATTGCTATTTTATATAAATAAAGCATTAACGCGGGGAAGTTAATTTTGTAATTACTGTCTTTGTTATTTGGTGATAATGAAGTCCTGAATGTTTTGTAAAAGGATATTCTGATTCGCCGAAATCTATTTTGTCAATGGCCATAACAAAAGCTTTATGATTCATTAGCAAAATTTATTATTAGCTTTTAAATATAGACGAATAACCAAATAAGGGCTATATATTATAACGTAATTATCCGGGAAATTTCTATTTATTTAATTACTAATTTAATGAAAAAATTTCCCGTATCAAATAACGATTAATGAACAAGCTGTTAATGAAATTAATTATTTGATGAATTTTATAAATTGGATATTAATTGCTTTAATTATGTAACTCAAATTCGTGCATCACCTTTCAATCTTGAGACATTTGGAGATTTCATAGACATGGTATATTTGCCTTATAATACAGGCTGTTGTGTCGGTGGTAAATGTTAAAAATATGTAATGACGATTCGAAAGTGCTTCTAAAAGAAGTCTAAATGAATAAATAAATGTTTGAGTTTGAGTTATTTTGCGATTAAAGACGATTAAAAAAAAAACAATCACATTATTGCGGAAATATTCTAGAACACATTTCACACTTTACCACAGCATATTATTTTTTTAATATTTAAAGTTTTTTTATTTTCCATAGCCGTACAAAACGAGCGGGACCGGATCAACTGCAGGAGGCCATCGTATGAAGAACCGACACAAGCGAATGGACTCTCAGTGGTGTCGCTACTTAATGCTGAACTGTTAAGCAGAAAAGTCACAGATGAGGTACGCTACTTATACTTTAGTAAGAAAAAAAGAAAGTTTATTTAGAAAGTAAGAAAAATATTTCATCACTAATTAAGCAAGAATGAACTATGGTTGAGTTTTGACTGCCAACAGTTTTTATTATTACAATTTTTTCCTCTTGTTGAATTTATCTTCCCCTGATAAAAAAGCAAGCAGCTAATCCTTACTAATATTATTAATGCGAAAGTGTGTTTGTGTGTTGGTTTGTCTTTCCTTCACGTTGCAATGGAGCTATTTTATGATATGATTTTTGGGTCTGGAGATAGTAATGAGCCTAGAGAATGACAAGGCTTTTTCCGGGGCGGAATATCTCAATAGTATGGCCTAGGGGAATTTCCTTTAAATACGCAGGCGAAGCCGCGGGCCCTAAGCTTATTGCTAGCATAAACATACAAGTCAATAATTGTCAACCTGTTATAAGAGCGTAGGTAGGGTCAACCGGGGCAAATGCAACTAAAAAATAACAAGTTTCAAGTTTGATCGGTTGCAGTTATCTCCTTTTATATTTGGTCATTTATTTGACCCATTTAGTGATTTTTGTATTTATTTAAGATTATTTTAAACCAATCAAGCAATACAATAGTCTTATAAATAACTGGTAGTGAGAATATTTCCTAAAATTGGTAGAAAAAGTTACATTAACCCCTAGTCGGGGGTAAATGCAACTAACTGCCATAGCTCTTCTTCTATTTCATATAAAACAACGAATATAGAATATATTTATGAGATTTCATGTTATTCATAGGATTTTGAACTGTATTATCGTGTAGCAAGGACTAGTTTTCAGAAAAAAACTTATTTTTCTGATTGTGGGGCAAATGCAACTATTTGTTAGAGAATTAGTGTGGGGAATGAAAAAAACTTATTCATCGATATTTTTTTATTATTCTGCGTGTGATTTGTATCGTACTATTGTGTATTAGGAAACTATTGCTACAATAACGTTGCGATCGTAGATGGCGCCGCATTATTTAGAGGAAAAACTCATGTAAGTACTTTGATTTACCACTTTAAATCGCAACAAAAAAAAAAATACAGTGCCCCTACCTACTAAGTCAATTTTAGTTTTTGGTCAGAACAAATAATATTCTTTGTGTTAAATATTGTTAAAAACGTAAACCAAACAAAATACGTTTATTAGTTAGTCAACCGTTTACTAAAAATTACTTGAACAATCACAGAACTATCCTACCTATCCTTTTTAGTTATATTCTTTAACCACGCTTCTTTTATCTAATTTGAATTTTACTTACGAAGTTACGAACCCGTCTCTAGGTATAATATCGAAGAAAAAATCGATGGTTCTTCTTTAATTAATCATAAAGAAAGTATATTTTGACTACCAAGAAGGATACATAATAAATTAAAAATATCGACACTGTCACATCACTAGTGTTTTTAGTTTCATACAAAAATATAAGGGGCTATTGTAACTAATCTCACAGTTGCAATAACCCCATAGTGAAATTTTCACGAGGCAAATGTAACTGCATCAATAACACAAAATAGAGTCAACTAACGCACTGTAATATAAATGAAATAAGCTTAACGGCTTGTGATAATCGTGTCCAATCAAAAACACCTGCAAAAAATCACTCCTAAACAATTTTTTTGTCTACAAAACCCGACACCTGTTTTTACGCACACCAACTTCAAAATAGCGGTTTGACACAATGGCCTATAAATCAAATAGTTTTCATCGTAGTGGCGCCATCTATTACTTGTAAGCTTTATTAGTCGTTGAGCTATTGAATCATAGGTGGCGATATATTACAACAACTCTAATAAATGAGTTATGATAAGGAGTTGCCATAGCCCCATAGTTGCATTTGCCCCGGTTCATCATCATCTATGATATTTTTGTCCTTACCCTTGTCCGCAACATTAACGCTTATATTTAACAAAGAAAACATAAATACAGTAAACAAAGTATTTTTGTTACAAAAATACACTATACATGTAAATTATTTATATATTGGAGATAAATGCATTAGATTATCATCTCAGTACATAAAGTTCGAATAAGAATGAGTCAACAGATTTGTTTGTAAATACATAATTATTTCCTTATTATTTTTCTTACATTGATATACTTCTTCTTATTCATTTATGTTTAACACGAATTTAATATTGTCTGCCTGTCTGGTATAATATAAATAAAGCACGTTACTGTTATCCTTCTTCCTACTTATATTAAGAACACAAAAGTTTGTAGGAATGTATAAAAGTATCAATGTATACGTATGTTATACACAATAACAGCAGATCGAATCTATATAAAAATTCGTACAGAGATATATAGCAAGAAAGATGTTGGTCGATTCTCAGATCTATCCAATAGGCACAAAATTTCATAAGAATAAGTCCAGCCGGTTCGGAGGAGTTTTAATTCATACACCGTGACACCCGAATATTTGTAGGTATATGATTATATATATGTATTATAAATGTAAGGTTAAGTTAAGGAATAAGTGTATTATTTGTAATATAAGTAAGAACTAGCAAGGATTATATTAATCTCTATATACCCTTAAACAGACAAACAACACAACAGACGCGGAGATAGGCAACCGTAACTTGGCCAAAATCAACGACGTGTGCGACTCCATCAAGCAGCAGCTGCTCATACTGGTCGAGTGGGCGAAGTATATACCGGCGTTCACGGAACTGCATCTGGATGATCAGGTAATAATAATGGCAGGTTTAGGTAGTTTTTAAGGGTAAAATATAAAATTATTTTAAATGTTTTATTGATTTTTTTTTTCCACAAAGAAAGTATATATGTAAATGCCATCTATCATCATGCATCAACATGCCTAACTAAGAGTAAGTCCACACGGCGCGTCGCGTCAGCGTTGCGTCGTCGCAACGCAAATATTTGACGCATAGCCGGCCACACGGGCGCTGCGCCATCGCAGCGTTACTACTACTACAACTGAGCGCTGACACCCCCTCCCGCTTCGTCTCGGGGGCTGCTGTCCGTCACGTGTGCGTTGCGCGCCGCAGCGCGCCGTGTGAACACCTTGGTTATTTGTATGTAAAACGACGCAGCGACAGCGCTACGACGACGCAACGCTGACGCGACGCGCCGTGTGGACTTACTCTAAAGCTTTCATGATTGTGATTAAAAAATAGGTGCATAAATTTTGTTTCATCACAAATTGGATTGCATCTTCCATTGCAAAAAGTTGAGTATCATAAAAGTTGAAGTGCATTGTGTTCTCTAAAATGTGTCTTATTCCATAGCATTACAATTGAATATCCTTCGCAGATAGCGTTATTACGTGCACACATCCGTAAATATGATACGTACTGCGGTTTCTGTTAAATGTGCCTTAATCCATAGCATTAAAGTACAATATTCCCGCCGGGGGCGTTAATACGTGCGCACGGTTTTTGCAAAATGTGCCTTAATCCACAGCAATAAAGTTGAATATTGCTTACAGGTGGCGTTATTACGTGCGCACGCGGGTGAACACCTCCTCCTCGGTTGCGCGAGACGGTCCATACATTTGAAGGACGTGCTGTTACTGGGGAACAACTGTATCATCACTAAACATCACATAGGTACGTTATTTACTGTTTTAGAGGATTTTTTTAATGCCAAATGTTTGTATGGTGTAACTTGTTGGGTTTAGGATAGTAAAAAAAACATATGATTCATATTAAAATTATGTATTCGAAGGACAATATTAATGAAGAAAAAGATTATTAATTAATTAATTAGAAGGTAAGGAGTTTTATAAGGAGAAGGACAAGCCGAACCAATATTAACAATAACGATAATGGCTACTTATTGCACTTTTTTAATGTAAATGCTGCATTAATTGTCCTAAAGAGATACAGTAATAAAGATTCCTTAGCCTGTGTAGCATTATAGTAAACTTTCTTAACAAAATACTGCTAATAATTTCCCTGGCGCGGGCGGGGGTATATCTTTTAAACTTTTAAAGGTATATTTTATATCTATTTTCATAAATATTTTTTTAGACGGTAGAATGGATGTGGACATCAGCATGATCGGCATGCGGGTGATGGACGAGATCGTGAAGCCGCTCCGGGAGATCGACATCGATGACACCGAGTTCGCGTGTCTCAAGGCGATCGTCTTTTTTGACCCTAGTGAGTATTGGACAGTTTTGTGGTAGTTTTTGTAGTAATTTTGCTTGTTAAATTGGTTTTGCTAGTAAAATGTGGGATTTTTTTATTGTCTTTTATAAATCAAATTTTCTGGTGGTGTGTATGAGTAGTTTTGTATCAGAAATGGGTTATTGGGTTATGGATCTATCAAGTAAAATATAATGTGGGATGATTTTTCCATATTTTTTTTTCTTTTACCGATCAAATAGTAAATAATTTGGTGATGTTCAACATTCAAATGCTTATCTCAAAAAAATTCACAATTTACACTGATAAATCGCCAAATTATGCCTTCATCTGAAAACATTGTCCCACTCCAGACGCGAAGGGTCTCTCGCAGCCGCAGAAGATAAAGCAGCTGCGGTACCAGATCCAGATCAACCTGGAGGACTACATCAGCGACCGGCAGTACGAGGGCCGCGGCCGCTTCGGCGAGCTGCTGCTGTGCCTGCCGCCGCTGCAGAGCATCACCTGGCAGA
>CAJQZM010039324.1:0-54713 GCA_907164665.1 Colias nastes | reverse complement strand
GAGCTGCTGCTGTGCCTGCCGCCGCTGCAGAGCATCACCTGGCAGATCTAATGATATTGTTACTGGCAACTTCCAATAAAAAAATGTATACATAAATCTGGAATAATTTGCTATATGCGTTACGGATCTACGACCTTATACGTTTAAAGATCTGCAACTAAACGAAACGAAAAAATTCCATAAAATTATAAAACATAAAAATATCATCAAGCCCATCAGTATAACGATAGCTAACACCGCCCTATAAATATATGGCTAAAAAAACCAATTCGAACAGCCAAGCTAAAAAAATATTAAATTTCCCCAGGTGCGTCAACAGAGAGCGCAGTAGAAGGTCAGACGGACGGCGCAGTGGAGGCCGCGTCCCCGCTGTCCCCGGCCGCGTCCCCGCCGCTCGTGCCGCAGCTGCCGCTCCCCGAGCCGCTGTTCGACCCCGCGCCCTTCAAGCAAGAACCCAACATGTAGACCAATAAAGCTCTATGAAACCAACCGTCTTTGATATTGTACCACAGAAAAAAAAATAAACGTCAATGTCAACACAGAAAAAAATAAACGTCAACGTCAATGTCAACACAAAAAAAATTGACGTCAATGTCAAACTGTAATCTTTCGCGCGCTTTTGGAACTGTTGATTTATTGTATACGTATTATCGTACGGCTTGTACAGGTATTTTTATATGTATGAATTATGAAGCCCTTTTTTATTAGCAAATCTCAAGTTTTGAGACGAAAATTATGTTAGATATTAAATATCTTCGAGTGCCTTGTCTAGATGTATTTATTCTATATGTATCGCCAAAGTTTAGAACGAATTTTATTGAAATATGTATATGAATATTATTGTCTATTTTTAGAGATCTCGATATTTAAGATATGGAAATTCTTAGGTGGAAGTAAAGGTGTCGGTTTAAAGTTATTATTTTTGAGAGTTGAACCACGCCTAATATAAAATTTTTATATATTATGATCTATATTTATAAACATTTTTTATGAAAGAGTTATATACTACTACTAAAACGAGCCTGTAATACTTTGTAAGTAGCGTTTTTATCGTTTCGAAAAATGTACAATATTTAAACTGGTGCTGTACAATATACTATATTAAATGATATATAAAACCTTTTAATAAATATATTGAGCAAATCTATACCTGTGTTTTAAAATTTTTGGCTTATCTAGGTTATCAGAAAGACTTATCAGATAAATTCGAAATATACGAGTATAAATGAATTTTTAAGATTTTTTGTGTTACCAACTTTATCTTAGGCGTGACTATAATGTTAGATCGATCGTGAGTGCATTGTATTTTAGAAAATATTATTTCCTGAACGTATGATAGTCTTGATTTTGTACCTACTAATATAGGTTATAGTACGTAGACTGAGATAACTTGGAGGATATAGTTTTAATGTTATATTTTTAAATGCTCAATTTTATATTGTTGGAAGTGGTTACGTGGTAAGTTGGTGAAAGTTAGACTATTTGATGTGGCCTTGACTGTAGCGAGTATCCTAGGAGCGATTTTTACTGAAGCGATATTCCATACAAGAAAACAATATTGAACATTACCCGTGTAAATTATTGGGTTTCCTTCGAATATTGGCTATGAATAAATCGCCCATGTAAAAGCTCCTAACGGTGCCTTTTTTGTTAAATGTACATACCATGTTATGTAATTTAGTGTATTTGAAAAATTAAATAATCTGTTACAAAAAATGCCTTTTATTTTCACAATATAAATACTTCTAAAAGCTAATGCGTACTACGAGTAGAATCGTAGTTACTTGGTCATCGGTTTTTCATTTACATCGGCATATCCCTTTCTCCGTGTACATCTGTTTTTGCAATATAAATAAATAACAGAAACTGCAGACACCGCGGACATCGCCAGTAAGGGTATGTAAACTGCAAACATGCTTCTTGTAAAATTATCTAAATATTTCGATGTTATTGTATCTACACAAATAATACGAGAAGTCTATCAATGTGACAATATGATCTGGCAGAATTATATTTTTATAAATGATGTTTGTTTGTCAATACAATAGAGTAGGAGGAGACCTTCAAATTTAAACATCTGATTGGAGTGGGACAAGAGTGGGATAACCTCACAGATAACCTGATATATTTATGAAAAAAAAAATATTTTTATAACCACAGTTTATAATACTTTTTAATACACTTTTGAAAGCTATCAAATCGAATAAAATATGTTCACAGCAAATTTATTTAATTAAAAATTGCTTAGTAAAATATTGCAAGCTAAAATAGTCGTGTCTATTAGGGCTGGCGCAGATAAAGCGAAGCGCATCGCAGCGCATTCCTAACATGACAACTACCCGTGCGCGGACGCGCGACTGTGCGAGTACGCGCGCTGATGCGCGGGCATGCGCTAGACTGCTTGAGCTTAATATTCGACACACTCATCATTCGTTTTGCAATTTTTCGAGATACACGTGTACATTCGCGAATAAAATGATGGATTGGGACAACTTATTGATTACATTACTTGTAAAAGAATAAAAGGAAATAAATAAGTTATAAGAGTAGTAAAAAAGAAACAAAGTTTTTTGTTGACGTTTGCGTGCCGCGCGAGCGTGAGCGGAGTAGCGCTTCGCGCGCTACCCACGCGCTACCGTTCGCAGCTAACGCTTCGCTTCTCGGGAATAAATTGTTGTTATTTGATTTTGAATATTATTTTAATTACGACAATGTCTATAATAGTTTGATAATGAAAAATGCGCTACGCTGCGCCTCGCCAATCGCCATATCTGCGCCGGGCCTTAATCAAAAATACTTCTTAAAGTCTTAAAGTAGTATTACTTCCAGTAGGTATGGGAAATTAATGGCACTAGAAAATCTATACAATAATTATAGCGGTTATTACTCCCAGGAAAAGTTAGAAGAGGGCAAACAATAAAACAAAAAATAAAAGTCATATATTATTTTAATACAACATTATATATCACAGACATGAGACATATCTTACAAATAATAAGTCAACATTCCCATTTATACTTAATCTAGTTATAAAAAAATATGTAACTACTTATCCTAATGTGCGTTATTGCATTTTTTTTCACACTATAATATTTAAAATTATAAAATAATTGCATTATTTTTCTTTTTTTTAACTTTATCGAGATCGATATTTACAGAAATCAAGACCTTAATAGATAAAATATAAAGGCGATTTTTATATCAAAATATTATTTTATATTCAATCTAATAAAAAGAGTCTCTGTCAGTTTGGCCCAGTTCCTGACTTAATATATCTTAGTATTATTTCTAAAACACAAACAAACAATTCAATCTTTTTGAATTAAAAAAAAATATTCTCAAAAAAATAAATTTATAAATCTTCCCTATTCCTCGCCTTACACCTCGTGGTGTTGACTCCAACATAACATATTTCAGTATTAATGCCGTTTTCGCGAAGAAAACTCATCCATTGTAACTGCTTCATCGATGGTTTGTCCGAGTCCGTTTTCACTTCGACGAATATTATCTGGAAATTGATTACAATTATATTAAGAAGACTAAAAGATTTACGATATATGACTGCCTCGCTACTGCAGTGCATCTGGAATGTTTGCTAATGCGCAATACTGACGATTTCTGGGCGATAATACGCAAAAAAAACAGCGTCTACTTTTAATAGAGTGCGGGGCAGTCGCAACAGCAGATCGCAGATTTTAAACAGTTCTTTAAAAAATTTAAACTGATTCTTTGTTGTTTTGAATAAAGCATGTAGACTAAATGGGTATACTGAGTGTTCCAATAAGGTCCCGACAGGTTATCACAAAATCATTTGGGTTAATTTATGTTTTTGAACTTGGTTAACTTAAATTTAATACCAAGATATATATCCTCGGTTAATTATCTATTTACTTATATCCTACAAAAATAAAATAACTCTTTAAGCTATTGAATAGCTTCTATCGCGGGCCTTGAGCGCGGGGACCGAATCCAGAAATTCCGTAACGAAAAAACCTCACGCTCCCTACTCCGACGGGCACGGAGGTGTGGCTTGAAGGCATGCTATGCAATAGCTTTACCGCGGCAGTCCCCGAGTGCCACACGTCTTTTTTTTATCCAAATTTTTGTCACATATGTTTTTAACGCACTTTAGTGTACAAAAACTCAATATTACCTCTCCAGTACGCTCATTCCACAGCGTAAGATCGGGGAAGCCGCTCTGCGAGTATCTGTACCGTCTCGCAAGCCGGCCGCACAGCGCCGCCAGCCCGCGCCCGCGCAAACACCGCGCTACCCCGCACACGCCCTCCCATGTTATGGAGCGGACTATACCTGATAGTTCCCCTGAAATACATTAAATAATAAAATATAAATAAACTAGCGGTCCGCCCCGGCTTCGCCCGTGGTACCTACATGTTTAAACTATCCTATCTCTCAAGTTGGATCGAACTGCACATGGTGTGCGAATTTTATTATAATCGGTTAAGTGGTTTAGGAGTCCATTGAGGACAAACATTGTGACACGAGATTTTTATATATTAAGATATTTCGGGACAATTTTCACACACGGCACGATCTGATCCCATACTAAGCTTTCGCTTGTGATATGGAAAACAGATGGCTGATAAACATAATATATAATTTTAAATAAATACTTATATAGATAATTAATTAATATTAATTATTAACCCAGACACAGAGCAAAACATCTATGTTTGCCCCGGGTGGGAATCAAACCCACGACCAGAGGCTTGGAAGGCAGGGTCACTAACGACCGAGACAACCGGCCAGTCGACAATACTTTAACTTGAGATTTTTTTAAAGAATAGAAAAAACTTATTCCCACCTCTACAGTTATATAAGTTTTATAAGTAATAAGTTTTATAAGTTTTTAAACATAAAAAAATAGATCATGATCTATTTTTTTATGTTTCATTTATAAAGCATTTAAATGCTATAAATCTATACATATAATAAAATCGTAGGAAAGTCAAAACTGTACATTGAATATTTTTTTAAAAGAATACATAATCCATGATCTATGATCGATATAGAAGCCAAAAACATAGTTTTTAGAATTTTTGTCTGTTTGTCTGTTTGTCTGTTTGTCTGTTTGTCTGTATGTTTGACCGGGCTAATCTCGAAAAGTACTGCATAGATTTACTTCAAATTTTGCATGAATATTACTAACAGGTCGGGTGAGGCTTTTATATACATATTATCATGCTATCACCTCCGGGGGAGGAGCTGTGAACCTTTATTTTTCTTACGTATTCCGTGTATTACACAGCGTACAATCTAAAGACTCATGTTTAAATGTTGTTTTTGGGTAAGCCACGCTATTATCTAGCTTTACGCTATAAAAACTACGTCATTTACGTAATTTTGGCAGAGAAACAGTTTAATGAATCTTAGTAGTATAAAGACAAATTTGAAACAGCGCCATCTATGAGATTTCATTAAAATCAAATCAATTTACATAATATTAACGCTTCTTGCAAATTTATAATTTAAATATTATGATGTTGGTGGGGTTTTTTATTTGTATTTATTTATTTAACTTTTTAACCCATGTCTTCCCAGAGTCCACTTCAGGTGCTTATATTTTATGTGAATATACTAAATAAATTTTTACAAGTGAGGGTAGATGTTTATTATTTGATGTCAAACAAGACACCATTAACAGTTAATATTGGTAATAGTAGATTGTGTTCATTGGTGACATTTTTTAAAATCCTTCTTGCGTTCCCACAAAAGGTAAGTTGTAGCTTTTATATTTATTCTTTATAATTATATAGTTAGACTCATGTTTTTAATTAGAATTGAAGTTATGACAAAATAAGAAAATGATGAAATTTTATTTTTATGTATAACTTTTACAAGACTATATTAAACGCCCAAAGAAGGTCACTTTAGTTCTTGATAAAATTTTATTTGCTATATAAGCTTTTTAATAAAATTAGGTAAATTTATCTTTTAATTTTTTTTATTTACAGATTCAATGTTCATAAAAATTGACGATTTGCGTGAGGATGTAGTAGAAATTAGTATCCTTGCGCGTGGTCAATTGTTGACTAAAGTTAATGTCCAACGTATGGTACAATCATTGGAAGAATCTTGGGTAATTTTAGAGGATATTTTTCGGGAATGAGAGAAGGGGCAGCCAACCACGTATCAGCGTGCGTGCGTGAGAATCTACCTACGTTTTAGTACCATAAAAAAATGTTATTTTGAAACGTAAATATTGCACTCACAACTACTGTACAAGTATGATTTTTATTCGTGCTTTACTGTTATCTGATTGTTTTATTATCGTTATGGCTATCGCGGTACAGATCGTACTGGGATCAGAGTACATATTATTTATCAATTTAATATACGTACCACACCAAGTAAAATATTTACAATCATACAAAATGGATTAACACGGTATGTACATAAGGCGGTCTTATCGCTTACTAGCGATCTCTTCCAGACTGCCCAAGGTAAGAGATAAAGAATTATACTCATGATCCAGCAATTTTCAACCGAAAAGAAGTTTTTCTGTAATTGATAGTTGTTTCATTTATTTATTTTAAATACCTAATTTTACTTTTATATTTGCCCATTTGCATTACATTCAGCTTCCATAAAACTTATAAAAATTTAATGTTTATTTCTGTCTAATATAAAAGCTCCTTTTTAGATATAAATAACAAAAACAACTTTTTTATTAAAATTTAGTACCTTGGGAAGATATTATCTATGTGTTAATAGAACAATACATAAAGGAATTAATTATGTTACGATTTTATACAATGAAAATATGTAAAAAAAAATTAGCAGGTGTTATTATTAAATTGATCCCGAACCCAAAACTGTAGTTAATTTTTTTTTGTCTGTTTGTCTGTATGTTTGTGCACGCTTATTTCAGAAATGGCTTATCCGATTTAGATGCGGTTTTCACTAATATATTGTGGTAATCTTCATTTAACATTTAGTGTTTATTTCATGTCAATTGAAGCATTAATAAAAAAAATTATGATCATTTAAATAATCACGGCGAACATTTGCAAAGGCATTCTTATACAAGGTGTAATCGTTAAGTGTGCACAGGCGATTTTTCCGTAAGTATTACAGATAACAAAAAACTTTAAACTGATATCGAAAGTACTTAACCTAATGAGTAAAATGGCCGTAATAAATTTTTAAAAATAAATCGAGAAATATCAAAAAAAAATATCTTTAAACCCTCCCATACATTAAGTATGAAATATGAATATCCCATTACACCAGGGCCAATCCCTTCCAAAATGATAAAAACCTAAAAAAAATAGGAGTAGGATGAAACGCATTAGAAAAGGAGGGGAATGTGATAAAAATTAAAGGAAAAAATAAATTACAGACAATCCGAGTTCGGGAAGTGGGAGGGGAGGAGCTTTTAAGGCTAAAAAATGGTTTCTCTTAAATTCCGACAAAACTACAAGTCCTATGGAAAAAAGTTCAATCGTTAAGTTGTAGGTAATAAAAAGATCTACAACTTTTGTATTAATAATTTTTTCACATAACCTCAAAATTTAGGTGAAAACTTACTTTATTATGTCTCAAATACACTGTAATTTATTTGATTGAAAATATTTATGTTTTCGCCTTATTTCAACTTAATACCAAAAAAAATAACCTAATTTTCAATCGAAAATTCTGACGTCAAAATATCAGTTTTTTTCAAAAATTTTGGGGGCTTTTTGTTCGTTGAAATATCTACTTTCTGATGGTGTAAATTATAATATACATTACCATAGGAAATTTACTCAGAAAATGCATACAAACAGTGTGTTAATGAGCTTTCACTAAGTCAATTTTTTTTGTTTCAAAAATTATCGACCCTGGTCTAATATACATTTAATATGAAAGATTTTAGCTTTCTTTTTCTTTTTTTGGTTTTCTGCTTTAATTACTTCACAAATTTCAAGTGGCATTTTCCACGCTTTTTCCGGACATTTTCACGCATTTTCCGGATATTTTCCGAGAATTTTCCGGGTATTTCCCAGGCATTTTCCGGGGATTTCCAGACATTTTCCACGCTTTTTCCGGACATTTTCACGCATTTTCCGGATATTTTCCAGATATTTTCCAGTCATTTCTCAGGCATTTTCCAGGCATTTTCCGGACATTTCCCTAACATTTTCCGGGGATTTTCCAGGCATTTTCCACGCTTTTTCCGGACATTTTCATGCATTTTCTGGATATTTTCCGGGCATTCCCCAGGCATTTTCCGGGAAATTCCCAGGCATTTTCCGGGGAGTTTCCAAGCATTTCCCAGGCATTTTCCGGATATTTTCCAGGCATTTCCCAGACATTTTCCGGACATGTCCCTGGCATTTTCCTGGCATTTTCCGGGGATTTTCCAGGCATTTTCCACGCTTTTCCCGGACATTTTCACGCATTTTCACGCATTTTCCGGATATTTTCCGGGCATTTTCCGGGCATTTCCGGGACATTTTCACGTATTTTCCGGGCATTTCCCAGGCATTTTCCGGGGATATTCCGGATATTTTACAGGCATCCGGAAAATGCCCCGGATTTCCGGAAAATATCCGGAAAATGAGCATAGCATTCCATATCTATACTTATATTGTCCGAGAGGCGTTCGCTGCGCATCTGCCAGTTTTTAAATAAATACAATTAAATACATAGGTAACTATCTGGTAGGTATAGGTTAGGTTCTTCATTTCTTTTAATTTAATTTAATTTCATTTCATTTTCTTTGATAAGTAGGTACGTAAGTTTTTTAGCTTAGATTAGTAATAAATTCTATTAACAATAATTCTTTGAATTGTTTATGGTAGTACGTGTTTACCAAATAATTGTATGTAAAGTAGTAACTACTATGCAGTCGCTATTCCACGCGGACGAAGTCGCGGGCACAGCTAGTTTACAATATATCAAAAGCATTAGATTTTAATAAAATTGCCTTTATTGAATTAAACATTTATATAATATAGACGACAGAGACCCGTTACAAAAAGATAAAGTTAAATATTGTCGTAGAAGTTTGGCCTAAAAGAAGAAGATAATACCACTAACACCAGTTCACAATCGAGTTACCAGATGTAAAAAGAATTTGTATAAAATTGACACCACGATCTCTTATGAATGCATACAGAACCGGCTCGCAAGTTTGCGATAGATATGTTTTTAACATAATAAATAAGTACTTCACGATAATATTAATTAAACTAAACTACAGGATGGGAGTTAATGTTGCCAAAAAAGTAGTTAAAAATCTTACCCTCCGGCCGTGCGTCCCAAATTCGCTTCATGTTTTCAATAACCTCCTCTTCACTTAAATTCTCTATCTCCTTTAATCTTTCTTCTATTAAACACTTTCTATTCTCATAAAAATCGTCGAACATATCTAGCGGGTACCTCTGATAGTGGGATAGGAATATACCTCGCATGCCGCGTAAATTCGCATATATTATATCCCAGAATAGAAGAAAGAATAGAGTCGTTATTATTCTGCCTTCCCAGTGACCACCTGTGTATGGAAAATATTATATAAAAATAAATAAATATAAAATATTATAATATATTGGAATTAAACGGTGCCCACAGTAATGTATATTTTTGTGAAATTCGAAAATATTTTTTGGAAGGGGTTGTGTAATTAATAATATACTTAACTATCATACACTATAATGGATGAACTAAACTAAAATATATATTAACATTACACATTAGCATAGTTATACAATATAACTCCTAATATTGTAAATGGGAATGTAACTCTGTCTGTCTGTCTGTCTCTTCTACGCGCCTTGACCATTGAACCTGTTTGAATGAAATTTAAAAAGAAATTCTTCAAACTGAGATAAACTATGCGGGTTTTCCTTTGACTAAGTGAGAGAAGCCTATGGCAAAAAGCTAGATAGCATAATAGATATTCGCTGCACTAAATATTCATAACAATTCACATTCATGATATGCTTTTGCTTACCATGTGTGTACTCTCCCGAATGTATGTAATAATATTATAGATATTCGCTGCACTAAATATTCATAACAATTCACATTCATGATATGCTTTTGCTTACCATGTGTGTACTCTCCCGAATGTATGTAATAATATTTACAATATTCCTCAGCCTCCAATACTGTAAGGGAACCATCACTTGACCACACTTCAAATTTTAATTTTCCTCGACCATAACTCCTGAAAGAGATAAATAAATATTTAGCTCTCTAATAAAAAAAAATATCAAAATCAGTTCACTCAGTCAAAAGTTCTGAGGCTAAAGTCAAGTCAAGTAAAATCAGTAGAATTGAGCACATTCTCTTTTTTTAAGTCGATTAAAAACGCGTCTTAGACAACAATAAACTCACTCCATAGGTTGCTTGTTTATGTGCCTGGATTTAATATTCTTTTCTAAAATGCTTTCTTTTTGTGCATATTTCCACAGAATGGACGCTAATTTCTCGCACAGTCTGTTTGTCCGTCTGTTTACGAGCTTGAGTGCTCGAGGGCGCATGCAATCCATTTCCTCTTCAGAAATATCTAAATTAAAACCTTCTATCAGTACTTCCGCTGCCTGCAAAACATCAAGTCGTGTAATAATAACTATTCTTGTTTTCACATAGTAAATTTTTTTTTCAATTTTTAAAAAAAAATAATTGATTTACAATTTCTACAAATGATGTGGAAAATTTATTAGAAAGTTAGTAAGATATGGAAATGTTTAAAATATAATATTTCAGTAATAAGAAATTAATACCTTCTTATTTGAAACCACAGTTTGAAACCAAATTAGTGCCCCCTAGTGGCAAACTTTTCAAAATAACTTTCCTTTCTGTTAAAATACCCTTACACAGTTATGTGAAAAACTGACTAAGGACACATTAAGAATCAATACCTATTATCTGGTATACTAAATAATTTACTACTACCGCCCATTACTAAAAAAAGGCGTGTGTGCCGAGCACACGTGTCAGAAGTGAAATTTCTTTGGCAAGATTTAAAGATACCAAAATCGTCGCATTACTCCATGACATGATAATACCTATCATCACGCGACCTTGAAATTTTACTTACTTTATCAGGACATTTCAACAAGTTCTCATATATGAGTGCTTTCTCTGCATACCATTCTGCTTTCTTATGTACTCTAAAAGCATTCTGCTGTATTAATTCCGTCAAGATATCCAATGCTAGTTGACAATAGCCCTCCGATTGATTGGATAATTTCTTTAAATCTACAATACCACTATGCAATATCTTGATATATAAATAAACAGGTGTGAATCTTCTCAACCAAGTGGGCAGCGCCTTGTAACTGAAATAAATTATTTTGTTTATTTTAGTATGTATTTGGAATTAATGTCATAGAATATTTAATTATAGCTTAGCCGCTGTATAGGTATGTGCGCGGCGAGGCGGGGGAGAGTACCGACCGTTCCGTTTCTTTCTAACTTCTAACTCGTGCTCTTTCTTACCCGGTCCCCGCCTCACCGCATATACCTAGGGCGGGGTACAGCCACTGCAGTCAAGCTATAATAGTTAACTTTTAAGTATGTACCTAAATTCAGTATCTTGAATGCATATTTATTTGTAAGAACAAAGTATTTTTTATTGTTTTTAATTAAATAATGTTTTGTATAAGTATTTTAGAAAGCTAAGTTATATTAAAAAATATAATAAGTAAATGTTAAAAATACCTTGTCATGTCTGCTTTATTTATATGCAAGTATAGGTTATATACTTTTTCCACTATTTTGCATTTTTCTCGTGAATCTGTGCTGTCCAAAAACTGTTCGTATATTGTACCAGCTTTTATGTACCTAAAATTAATGTCATACTTAACAATATTATAAAAAGTATGGTTGTTAGTTTATTTATTTATTTGTGTTTCTTCCTATGATATGATTTTTTGTTTATGGAGACGGTAAGGAGGCTAGAGAAAGATATATAGGTTACTTTTTAATGTTTAAAGGAATTTTTTTTAACATGCGCCATGCCACAACCAAAATGCTAGTGTTCAAGTGGTAACTAAGTGAATTCAATTTTAGAATTAGCGTAATTAAGTGCTAAACTTATGATACCTTCTAAGCAAATTTATAAATTTTAAATCCAGTGTTTTATTGGACACTAGCGACCCGCCCCGGCTTCGCACGGGTGCAATGCTGATACTAAATACACTACAGAAAAACTGTGAACGTTGTACCTATAAATTATAAAAACATAGCGGCCCGCTCCGGCTTCGCACGGGTATAAAATATAATATAGCAGGGCGGCCGGCCGGTACCGCCGCAAACGCTACGTCCCGCAATTTTTAAATCTGTAATATCTTCGAAAATATTCACTTAAATCATACGGTGTAAAGGGCCATATAGATCTATATTAAATGAACAATGTATTCAAGGTATTTAATTGGTTAAGAATTAATGCTGTATTGGTTAAAATCGCTTCGAAAATTAGCCATTATTTGTCGTAAAAAGTAAATGACAAAAAAAAGTTATTATGGGTTATCCATAAGAGATAGACATATACCATCGCGGACTTTTCTGTAGACCTTTTCAATGTGTATAATACTTAGTACATTATTTTGATAAAACTCATAGGGTTCAGCCTGCGTTTGCAATGTAAGCGGAAAAAATATAATTTTTTACGACATCACATTAGAAACCTCGAAAATAACAGTACTTCTCCACTATTTAATGGATGTTATTATACATATAAACCTTCCTCTTGAATCACTCTATCTATTAAAAAAAACCGCATCAAAATCCGTTGCGTAGTTTCAAAGATTTAAGCGTACAAAGGGACATAGGGACATAGGGACATAGGGACAGAGAAAGCGACTTTGTTTTATACTATGTAGTGATAACATAATGAAAACAAACCTCTGAAACTCTTGTCTATTCTTGAAAACTACACTTGCATTATCTATGCCCATGTCCTTTTCAATCGGATAAGGTTCTCTATTTATTTTGTCATAGAGAATCACCAATTCTAGTTTCTTCTCTCTTAGTATATTGTAATCCATCCCTAAATACATAAGAATGTATAACTCGTTAAATGTCCTGCGACATTGATCACTTAGTTCATAACAGGGACCCAATTTTGTACTAATCCTGAAAATAAAATATGCATATTTAAATAATCTGTGACATATAAACCAAAATATTATTCAAATGAATCATTTTACTAAACGTAATTTAATAATAATTGTACAATCTTCAATTGTTAAAAGATAAAAAAAAATGTACATTAAAAAGTTATCAACTTGTAAATATTGAACACATATTTGCAAGAACATGGTGATATAAAAGAATGGGTAGTTAGAATTCCAATGATCCATTGTCCAACAATTAATTGAATGCCTTAGCAGGCAATGCATTCTATATCATTTATAGGACTACTTACACTAACTGCATACATAATTATAAATAGATTCAATTTCAAGTATAAGAACACTGCTTTAATTAAAGGTTTCTCCTGACATAAATTTTCTCTTAAATTATAAGAATACTGTGTATTCTGTAAAATTTTAAATGGAATTAAATAAACTTACATATTAAGAACTCTTTTTCTATTGTTACTCTTGGAAAGTCCCATAAAGCTACCAATGCTGCATTGTCGACTCAATTCTTCCAAGGAGTGTTTAGCATCTTCTTTGTTTGTAAATTTCAATTTAAATTCCTTACAAATTGCTTTGACCTCATTTACTTTCAGCATATCAATATAGTCGTTTAGTTGGAGGTCTTCCTTTTCAGCTTTGAATCGAAAAAAAATATCAATGAATTATGTACATAAAGTATACAATTTAAATTGTGGAATTATTGAATAACACCACCTAGTACTAGTAGCTTTTCTCAAATCACAGATAAAAATACATTGTTAAAATCAGACATTGTTCCTTACCTAGATTTCCAATAGCTACCAATAGTCTGTTTTCCACTAAGCAATTTAACATCTCTTTAAACGCCATATCATTGATTGCTTCAGAAGATATTATGTTCTGTAATGTGCTGACCCTGTACCAGCCTTCTTTTCGCCAATAAAGTCTACACACCAACTGCAATCCTGGCTTAACTAACTTCAAACATTTTACTAATAAATCCTGTGAAGTAGGATCCAACAGAGGTTTTAAGGCTTCATCATTCAAATACTGGTAAATTATTTGAAGCATAAAAATAGCTGAAATCATTAATCAATTTAAAGAATTTGTATAAAATCACACAAACAAATTCATGATTTGTTGATGTCTTTAAACAATGAAGTAAAAAGAAAATAAGAATCAAAATCATCAGTATTTAACATACTTTTATCATCCAATGCAGTACAGAGTTGCTCAAATTCTGTACTCTTATCTTGGTCATTAGTATTTCTATTTAATTCTTCATTAAGATTCCTCTTAGCTTTTGATGGTGTTTTCACATACATGTTACGTTTTTTATTTGGTGAAAAGTACTTTCTCGCAGATTTAGGTGTACTTTTTGGAGTGACTGGTGAAGATTTAGTGTCAGGTGGACTATAAATAACAGTCACGATAGAAGAATCGGAGCACAGCTCGTCAATTGTATTCTCATTTTCCACTATCAACGAATTAAAAAATTCATCCTCATCATCGCTTACCAAGTTAATTACATTTTCAGCTTCATTTTCTTGTTTTAATTTTGGTGTTTTGCTCGGCGATACTGTTGCTGGACTTTCAATTATCCGCTTTTTGGTCCCAGAATCCATTTCAAATTTTAAAGTTTTAGAAACTCTACTTTTATAGAAACTGTCCAATGTTAATTGCCGGCTCATTATAATACCTTACCGTAGATTTACACACACGATAACACAACTATTTTTATCATAATCAGTGCACTTGTACGTGTACCACTTTAATGAAATCTACGGTACAGAGCAATTAATCCTGTTCGTACTGGTTTAACAATGCTTATCACACTTCACTTGGTAAACATACAGCAATAACTTGCATACAAAAGTTCTCTTTGATTTTATGTGGATTGTAATTTGTAAAATGTAAATGCATTTTTTTTAAACATTACATAAAGTACCTATGTACCTATTCAAAACACGTTTGACAGAGACACTAAAGTTGACATTTGACTGTTTGACATTATTATTTTTGACATCTAAAAAGTTACCCATAGAGAAGCATTTACGGTGCATTTACATCAAACGAACATAAAGCTGGAGCTAGAGCTTGAAGAGCATTCTTTCGTGATCCTTTAGTGTAAAACTGTAAACGAAAACTCGAAAACTCTTATTCAGTGGTGTTCAGTATTTTAGAACATTGTATAGAATGAAGAATCTTTTCGAACGCAATAAGAATTTGACATAGTGGGGTTGGAATGAGCAAGTAGTAAATGCACCGATAAAAATATTTTAGAGTACCTATGTCCTATACCCAAAGTAAAGTTTACTCTTCGCATAGTAAGTAGGTACTTATTTTTAAACAGGATCGAGGAGCCGAGGTCTCGTGAGTCGTGGCTGAAAAACAAGGCGAGCGAGGGAGGAAATGTGTCACTTTCTAACAGGGTGCTTGGGGTGATCCTTGGGTGATCACAATTCACAACAACAACAAACAACAGCTTATAAATTTACAAATAATAGAAAATTACTTGTTTAGTACAAGTAATTTTCTTTACCTGATCTTTCAGCGGTCGTGACTACAAAAATGACGACTATTTACAAAAACGACGAAGTGCACTAAAGCTTGCGCATAGGTAGATAGTGCATTCTAAGGTCTGGTGATAGTTTTTAGAATACTAGAGATTGATATAGTTAGGCTACTTTATACCGCAGTGAAACATCACGTCATACAAGTGGGAATTTTCTTCATTCACAGGGGCGAAGCCGCGGGTAATGTCGCGTGAATTAATATATAATTTGTAATCGAGAATGCCATGACTTCTTTATAACTCTTTAATAAATTGTAGTCTAGTTAAGTAAAAAACATGTCAAAAGAAATAAGGAGATCTACAAAAGAATCGTTGGGCAAATTAAGCATTGGATTACGGCGACGTACGAGTGCCAAGCAAAGATTGGTAATTTGTACATTTTATAAAATGTATAATATGAACAATTAACGTAGGTATCAAATCAAAATCAAATCATCAAAAAGAAATAAATAATTTAAACCACGATATGCGACTACTACCGCGAGAAGAAGATACTTTTAAAGTAGGTGGTAGCCTCACTCACAAATTACCTACCTACCCCTTTAACAACAGTATAACAAATTCCTATGTATTTTATAATCTACTTGTACTGTATAGTATAGTAACTAGATATCGATTAAACAAACAAAATGTCGATATCAAAACCGACTTCTAAACAGGTCAGGACCTATCAACCGACATATCAGTTGAACCCTCGAAAGCGTTTTAACACAGAGATCATCGAGAAGATTCTACGACGCATAGTGGACTCAGAATTGGAAGAAATAGAGTACAGCGAGAAAGCTATCCCTGAGTTATGCGCAAGTTTAGCGGATAATATACGCACAGCAATTAAAGAAGAGAACTATGACAGGTAACTCCTTCCTAACCATAACCAAAGAATATTTTCGAAATTAGCTCATCCCTAGAGTCAATAACTACGTGTTCTAGAGGCGTATTTTAAACTAAGAAATACTGAATATGACTGAAGCTGAAGGTACGTAATCAGTATTAGGTATGGCAGGTATTGTATAAAGAACATTTAATTGCGCTGTTTTATTTTTCTCTATCATAAGTGCTTGATAATAAACCTCTTTACAAATCGAATTTTGTAATCTATAAAAAAAATGAGAAAGCCACTGAGGTAACATCAAAATTAGGTAACTGTCATAATAAAATTGTTTGATAAATAAATGTTTGAGTGCAATAACTAAATACAGGAAAAAATGAAGCCTTTGTTAATATAAATCAAGACAAAATTTGGCAAAATGATGTACATATTGCCCATGATAGCCGGCATGTCCATTATGTCGTGCTTATATTGTTTCTGTTGTAGAAAATCTTGCTGATTCTTTACCAAGTTTATTATGTAGTAAGTTTTTTATAATCAATCCATATTATAATCAATTACTTACTTAATTCAGAGCTATAGATTCTTTCAAATGCCTACATTAAAATGCAGTGCCCCGACAAGAAACCAATATTTCCAACTTTATTTCCCCTGGTATATGAGTAGGCAACCTTTTCATAGTCATTTTAGTTCTAATTTCTAAAGCTTGCATTTCAAGTTCAATATTTATAATGTGATTTAATTCCAGATATCGTATAATAGTTCTAGTGACTATCGGTCAGCGACGCCAGCAAAGTGTGCACATGTTCCATTCATTCCTCTGGGATCACGACCGAGATGCTTTCGCGTCCTACAATTTTGAGAATTGTCAGATCTATGCTAACGTGGTTGTCTATGGAGTGTATTTGGACTGATTATGATTGAATAAATTTTACGTTGTAAGCTTTGTATTTCTTTTTGTATTACACAGATATATTAGCTAAAGACATCGTTCCGTCGCAGGCTCTTAAAACAAGCTTAGACCAAGAGATGACCTCTACGATTCCTTGTTATCTTACATATTAACACAGTATTACAATATTATTTCCTAATTGTAATACTGTGATATTAATTTGTTTTTGTGTATTCTGAAACATAAAACAGAAAAAAGTAGAAAATTGAAAGGTACCTGTCGAATTTTTGCAATTTCAGTTCTTTTATGCAGACCGAGGTATCTAACCATTGTCTAGCTACTAGTTATTATTCTGTTCCATTTTACAAATATCATATGATTATAATATTAAATATCTACGTCTATTTGTATAGAAGTAGGTACCTACCTTCGTCATAGCAGATATTGATCATATTCTGGAGTAGTAGCCTATTCACAGATTACAAAATAGTTATGGCCTATGCTAGACTTTTATTTAATTTCAAAGCAATGCATTTTTGCAATTCGTAAAATTGAACCTACGTCAAGTAAATCGCCTGTGTCCGTGCGTGTATCTAATAATCTATACTAATATTATAAAGCTGAAGAGTTTGTTATTTTGAACGCGCTAATCTCAGGAGCTACTGGTCCGATTTGAAAAATTCTTTCGGTGTTAGATAGCTCATTTACCGAGGAAGGCTATAATATCATCACGCTAACACCAACAGGAACGGAGCCACGCGGGTGAAACCGCGGGGCGCGGCTAGTAAGTAATATTGTGTATTATCATCGATAAAAGCTATTAATAAAAAATCGCGTGCACTATAAGCATGTTTTCTTTTATTCATACCTAGGTTAAAACTGGTAGGTAATAATAGGATCTATCAGTTATAAAATTATGTGAGTAACGTTGTATTAAACTATGAAAATTCTAGTTAAAGTAGTATTCAGCAATTTCTACACAACGTATTCTTCTGGGAATCTACATGGATAAAAAGGTGTGAAATAAAACACGTATTTAAGCATTTTTACAGATCATACATATTTATTTATCCATTTCATATTATAGATATCACACTGGCCCGCCCTTACAAAAATAAATGTGTAATACATCAACGACCCAGCCTATATGGAAATAACTGGTGCGACAGCGCCGACCATCTTCGACCTTCCTCATAATAAATATTGGCATCAAATTTGATACTAACCTACAACAATTTTGGACACATTCACTAAGTGCGCCGTCGCTCCAGTTAGATACATTGAATTACGGATATCCTTATAGAAGATAATTCAGATAAATCTAATAAACCATTATAGAGGTCGATATACACAAAATTTTATGTTTATATTTAAAAATTCGCACAAATTTGACACATAAAGCGACAAAGATTACTGACAAGAAGACTATAGCTTTAAGATATTGGTCCGAAACACAGAAGCGACGAATCCGCGTAAATACGAAACTAGCACCAAGCCACCGTACAATGTACATTCAAAGCGGCTTGTGGCGTCCTACCGCCATATCTATACAAAAGCTATCTATTGGTTTTCGCTACTACATTGATCTTCACAGTTCACTCGTGAGCTCCCACGACCGACGGCAACAAATTCAGAACCTAACTGAATCAAGCTGTTGTTAGCCAGCGTGTCAAGTGTTGGAATTGTAAATGCTTCACAAGATACCAAGCCACTCTTGTTCACTCTGCCAAGCGTTCAAAATGACTCAGATTTAATTCTCGACTGTAAGCTGTCGTTTGTGCCGCGGTCGGACCCTAATAACGCAACTATGCGCTAACATTTTCTAAAAGGGTAAAAAATGTAAAAATTCTAGTCTGTCAGTGCGATGGCAGGTTTCATTGAGCAGTTCGAGTATACTATCGCAAGGAATGGAACAGCCTCGTTTTATTCCGGAGTCCCGGACAACTACTTTTCAGCCTTTCTCATTTACCTTTCTTGCACGTGATATGTTATACAGATAAGTTTTAGTACTGCGTACAAACACCTATAAACGTACTGTACATTTATGGCGGTAAATGTTACTTACAACCTTAAACCAGATATATTTATTATAAACACTAGTTATATCGAAAAATGCAGAGTAATATTGTTATCAAAACATTAATATACATCGTGTGAGTGTATTTATGTAGATATGTGATATTTGTGTGTAAAGATACATAGAAAGCCTTACAGCAGTTTTATTAGACTTTTGTCTATAAAAATATAATTTAGGTATAATTAGTAAAAAGATGCCACCGATTACATTGAATTATACATTGATTTACACATAGACATGAAAATTTTCACAATAAGACGTCGTCGTAATCTCGCTATTGTTCTCATAGTATTTTGTTCGATTCCATCCCGAATGCTAACAAGGATTTATTTCATTGTTAGTTAAAAAAACATATAAAATTTCTAGTACAAAAATATAGTAAATTTCCAAACTTTGGTTGTTTTTGAAGTTTGAACAGAATGAAAACGGTGGGCAGTGTACATATCGTATAAAAACTAGCATGTCTAGTACAAAATATCACACGTAGGGTTTCGATTTTATGAAAAAATGTTTTTAATGTGTGCTTTGCGACACGAACGTGGATAGTTTCAGGATGTGTGTGCGATTAGTGTCCTAGTGCAAGTGAGTTTAAAGTTCAAAGTAGCGAGAACGCGACGAGCGGAGCGGGGCCGGGAGGGGGTACCAGGGCCAAATTTTAAACATTTACTAATAAAATATTAAAGCTTAACATACATAAAGATTAAGCATCTCTGCATCTTATACAATAGCCATTCAAAATAACCGCTGACAAAAATATCTCGTCCTAAAATAAAGTCTTAAAAATTTTAAAACTATGAGATTTGTGGAAAACGATTAACTTAGGCCAGAGATAAAACGAAACGTATAAAAATAAATTTCAATTAAATTAGACAATCGATTTCAATTTCGCTGTACCGTTATGTTGTTGCATAATCGTCAATTTCATTATATAATTATTTGAATGTGATGAATAATAGAATAAAAAAACGTAAAGACTAACTTAAATGAGACATTTACGACGATGTCGATTCTTGCAACGATATCGATATTTCAGAGCGATTTTCCAAAAGAGTTTGTAAAACGAATCCAATATCGAATCAATTCATTGTTTAGCCTCGTTTCAAATAACCAGTAAATCCTTTATAAGGTTTTTATATTTCCTAATCGCATTCGAAACGCTTTTGAAAAATCTTGATAAAGTTGTAAGATCGTCCAGGGCCGTACTCAGACTTATAAAATCAAACATGAGGCAACATAATATAGTGGTTGTAGCGGCGCCGGAGTGCAAGCGCGGCTTCGCATCGCTAAAACGAGCAACACTAAAATAATTAATTGGCGGTGGTTTATCTGGTCCAGCTTTCTGGGGAAACAATTCAGCTAGATTCCTTCTCCTTCTCCTTAGACTCTGGAATAATCGAAAAAAAAATCATTAGTTTTTGAATACTTTCTTACGAAAAATCATTTTACTTACCGTAACAATCGGCAAAATGATTTAATAATTATTATCTTGTTGAAGTAAGCCATAATTTTAAAATATTGCATGATGTAGCTTGATACTTGCACTATGCATACTTCTGTAATATAAAAGCTGTTAAATAAATTACGTAATAATATTTGCAGCAAAAGCATTTTTGCAATAATTGTGTTATAATTTGCATGAATTTTAAAATAATATTTAAGTATCTACTTAAACGGAATGTAAATGATTCGTTTTATTCTAGAATAGTTTAATAATATTTAAGCTTGATTCTTAAATATGTTACTACCCGCAAATAAAAAAAATCTTTTCTTATCGATAAAAACTAACAGTAATGAGTTTGCGTCCGACTCAGTATGACCAAGCTGACTAAACGCTCAACAACACTGCAACCTTTAGATTTGTTTTTTTTTTACTTTAGAAGAATTTAATAGTAAAAAGTTTTAACTAAATAATTATGTAAAAGAATATGGACGAGCCGAAAGATCGAATTTAAAAAAATTCCTTCAATTTTGGATTCTTTATTTGATGAAATAAATAATGTAAGAATAAAGGGTGGCAATTTAGTAAATATCCATATTGATACATAACAGAACGGAATATACATGAAACGTTTGCGTTTTAAATTAAAGCTTCTCACCAAAAACGTATTTTTCTTCTCTTTAATTAAGCAGTAATTAATCTTTATTCTCTTTAAGCTTTACGAATCAATGATATAAATGAGAATAAATAAGTTTTGCAAAAGCAAATCTAAAAGCTGCAATGTAAAGGCTTCAGGAAGCCGTTGACGTGCGCTTAGCCCGTGCGTAGTAAATGCTAAGCTAAAAACCTCTTACACATAAGCGACTTACCAAGTGTAGTTTGTGCTAAGTAAGTAAATCTTGACTTAAGTAATACTTAAGTAATGGGTAGTGTAAGGCGATAATATTCAATTGCTGTGTGAGCATGTGTCAGGAAGATTCAGTAGTATGGTCGAGTGTAGATTGATTCCAGAAAAAATATATCTACTATCTACATACTGTTGGAATCATGTCGAATAGAGTTGATATGTAATTTATAACAGTTTGTGTTTTTGATATAATGAATAACTACTTATGTTCTAATGATAAATAAAGAAAAGTTCTATGAAATAATGATAGAAATAAAATTATCTAAACTGCAAGATGATTATAGAAATGTGTTGGAATGTAAACCACATATGTGTAAGAGGCGGATAATATGATAAACGTGATATTGCAAAATATGATATTAGCGCTTTCTACTTTACACATTTTCTTTTACAAGTTTTTGATCTATCGAGAGTCGTATTGACTTTAATAGGGCCCCTAGTTTAATACTGATATCAAAATATTTAAGAAAATGAGATTTAAAGTGTTTTAGAATACTTTATTATAAATATTAACTTTTTATACAATAATCAACTATTTATGAAATAATTATTTAGGTTCATTTTGAAGTTATATAACATTTCAACTTACTACCTTACAATGGGATAGAAAATATTTTAAATTAAAATTTCATACTGACCCTTTCCTACTACTTATCCAATCACAATACATTCTTAATTCAAACGAAAATGTGTAAAGCGGCGAAACGTCATCAGTCAATAGAACCGCCGTAAAGCGTCTAGAGCTACGCATTACGCATGCCTGGTCATAGTTCGGGACGTACCTTCATCACTGTTACCGTTAGTGAGCGCCTCCTCACCGTTCTTTTCCCCGTTCTCCGCTGGCTTCTTCTCCTCTTCCTTGGTCTCCTTCTCTTTCTTCTCTTCGGAACTCTCTTTGGCTGGTTTCTTCTCCTTGCCGGACTTGCCCTTGGCGGGAGTCGCGGGCTTCGGCTTTGGCTCCAGAGACGGATCTAGAACGAGCTTGCCGATGTTCTTGCGGTCGTGCATCTTCTGCATCGCTTCACCGACCTATGGAGAGTTTGTCATTTTAATAAAGTTTACGGTTCATGTAAGTACTTTATAACAACAATGTATGAATTAAGCATGTCAGATTTATTATGTATTGAGGTATCCAAGAAATTTCACGATCAATCGTGACTTACAACAACAACAACAAAAATTCTTTATTGTGCACCACAGAAAAGTACAGATGAGAATAAACAATAAGACTTACTTTATCTATAATAGTATTTATTATTTTGCATGGAAAATCTAAACTAAAGTAAACAAGTTAAACTGTCGCGGTTGCCTAGCAACGCTGGTAACTCATACGTACGTCCTCGAGCGCCCAGGTGGAGTCGACAAGCGGCTTGACCTTCCCATCGGCCCACAGCGCGAACACGCGCTCGACCGCGCGGCGCACGTACTCCGCGCGCCCGTGCTGGAACAGCAGGTGCCGCAGGTTCAGACCCGCGAGGCTCTTGTTCTCGTCGAACAGCTTGATTGGCGACACCTTGTCAACTTGCCACCACTGCAAGAGATGTGTTGTTAGAGTCTGCTATTCAGAAGAAATAAGAATGACCCTGTTTTTAAGCTATTGCATAGCTTCTATCGCGGGCCTTGAGCGCGGGGACTGAATCCAGAAATTCTGTAACGAAAAAACCTCACGCTCCCCACTCCGACGGGCGCGGAGGTGTGGCTTGAAGGCATAGCATGCACTAGCTTTACCGCGGCAGTCCCCGAGTGCCACACGTCTTGTATTGAGAGAGAATAACGTAGGAATTATTTTGAAGACTAAGTACGGCCCTGTTTTTGGAAGCGGCAAATCGAAATAAGGTCGTAATATATGGACCGACTGTGTCATAGAGATAATTATTTATTATATTACACTAAGGTATACACATGCTTTCTCAATAATTGTTTTGAGTAATTAAACAATAATTATACATATTTATCATGTGTGTGAGCTACTTCGTTCATAAGCACTCCTCAAATTAGGTAAGTATCTAATCATCCAATTACTCTGGCAAATTATACGCTGGACGTTAATTTGCACAAAAATTCCATTCCCCAAACATTTTCATATCACTTCACTAATTCAGACACTTGTACATCATTATATGGCCTTATATAATATAGCACTCAGGTATCACGTACAAATCCAAAAAATAAGTTTTGAAATCGGTACCTACTGGACCTATCCTTGAGATTAGCGTGTTCAAACAAATAAACTCTAGGCTTTATTTGAATACACACATAGAAAACAATGCAGAAAAAGAATATCAGAAAAAACGAGAATAACATATTTTATCATGTTTAATAGGCGTATAAGCGGTCTCTGTCAGGCTCTAAACGATACTTGACTTCTAGAAATATTATATTACTAGCTTTAAGTTCTGTTTTGCCACAGCTGATGCCAAAGTAGCCGTTACTTTTACGATACTTAATACATTTCGATTAAAATCGGCAATGTGATTATTTTATTTCGGAACAGTAAAACCATTTTAAATATTTAATTCAAATTATTTGTGTCCCTTATAATAAAAAAATGCAAAAAACTAAAATTTTTCTTGTCGCAAAACGGGGGACTGTCGCAAAACCGATAGACCATTTTTTATAAGGCTAGGTTTATATTGAATCCAATTTACATGGTTAAAATAAAACTGAGAATACGTTTGCAAAAATTTTATTTTAGTCTCATAAAAAAGTACCTACATCAACACACAGTTTGACACAGTATCAATTTTAGGGTAAAACTCAGAGTTATGGCACAGTTGACAGATATATACTACGTACATACAGTTAGGAAACTAAGCCCCTGCGATGAAATTATGACGTATAGCTATAGGGCTGTTACCTTTTTGATATTTAACCGACTTCAAAAATAAAGGAGGAGGTTATCAATTCTGCCTGTATATTTCTGTTTGCTTTTTTTCACAGTTGATGTTGTGGTAATTTTGAGATTAAAACCCGTTAAAATACAAAAATGGTGTAGCCTAAATATGAATTTACAAGAAGAAACAATCCGAATTAATACACCTTGTAAAAGTAAATACGTTTTTATCAGTGCTATATTTCGAAATCTTGTTTTGTTATGGACGCCGAATGCTATTTAATGTACCTAATGTGACCTAAATTATTTATAATGCTTGATATTTGTATTATACATATATTCAATAATTATTTTAAACCAGAATTTACAATACTTGTATGTAGGTATACCTACTAAATTATTTTTAAAACGATAAATTAAATTAAATTAAAAAACACAAAATATGCAAAAATAAATTAAAATTATTATTATACGAGCATAGAACCTCTACCTTTTTGTTTTAGGAAGAAAAAGAAAATAGTTTGACAGGCTTAGTGCTTGACAAAGTGGAGACGCCACGTATCGATAAAAATACAATAATTATAATATCTATCTTTTTCTTCCCTAATATTTACGTAATTATGCACATAAATTTAAACAAGATTTTTTTAAGGTTTCCATTTTTTTAGATTTTTGTGCTCTTCTAGATTGCGTAAAAATAGATGCGATCTTTAAACAGAATGGACTCCTAATAGTGACTATTTGTAGCTATCATTTTGATAGAAAATATGTCAACATAATTTAAAACTCATGCTGCCATATCTATAGGAATTAAAAAATAGTCTCTTTTTAACTTGTAGTCAGATACGGTATTTACAAATATATTTATTGAAAGGGCTACAAACTGAAACAATCGATATTTATTTAATATCATTGACATCACTTTACTTTTTACTTTTTTCTATACTATGTATCTTTGTCATTCAAAATCTGTGGATGTGTCACCCGCTACTATCGATCCCCCTCAATACCCTCGTAAACACGCTTGATGGGGGGGGAGCCATTTCGAACATTTTGTATGAAGTTTCCTTACTGTATGTATCTGTATATTGTGGTTATGGCGAGTTTCGCAAAATATAAGTAGGATATAACTTAGATTCTGAACCAGAAGTCATTATGGGATTCAATTGAAAATTATTTAAATATCCTAAGGCCGTGCAGGATTTCATCAAAAAATTACAAATGGAACAACTGACTTTTGGCGATTTCTACATTGCTTGGATGAAGTGTCGCCTCGAAGTCGAACAACTACATAGCCCTTTTGCCCAGCGTTTGCTGTCCTGTTTAAGAAGTCGTCAAGAAACACTTTTTAGCAATGAATACTTCCTTGCAGCTCTTTCCTGGACCCGAGAGTAAATGCTACACTTACGACAGCACAACAGAACAGTGCAAGGGCTGTGTTAGTTGAAACATATAAAAGGTTGATTGAGGTTTAATTACATAAATCAATAAAACATGAATAAATCTAAGCACTATTAATTTATTTCAGTATCAGTAACTCCAATTTGGTCAGTATGAAAACCTTTCACGGTGTTCAAAAAGTTTAATATTTTTACATAACATCTTGTACGCATACATGGTAAGATATGCTTTAATTCCTCTTTAATGAGATCCGAAAAATGTTCATTCCTTTGGTCTATTTCTACTTTAGAATGTTCTGAACAAGACAAACATATTTTATTGTCTTGTTTGGACACGACTTCTACTTTGACTTCGTTTTTCTCCGAAGTACACATATTTGGTTTCAACAAAGATGGAGATGCAGGGCGCTTCCAATCGTAATCTTCTGAATCAAAAGGATACGGAGATTTGCTTCGCTTTAATCCTGGAAGAAATAACTAAATAAAGTAAAGACGGAAGCTAGTTAAAATTGCGTCAACATATTTAATTCAAAATAGACTCGCCTCTGTTATTCATCCTTCGTTGCCAAATTTCAGTCCTTGTAGTCCCGCAGTACGAACTTTGGAGAAGACAGGCGGCGACGTTGCGAACTTGAGTGCGCAAAAAAATTATGAAGAATATTACAATGACAATGTAGACTTGGCTTTATGCTGTCAGTTTTGCGACTTTTCTTGTCAGCCTATAGGTCACGAACTGTGGTCACGAAGCAAAATGTTGCAAAACTGACGTGACGTTTTCTTCTCAGTTTATAGTCAAAATTATATTCTGACGAAAAAATGTGCCTACACTCATTATCAAATGTAAATAACGGTTAATGAATACATTGCTCATCTTCTGAAAGTATTTAAACGATGTTTTTCTTACCTGTATCAAGTAATAATATGTCTCAAACCAGACCGTAGAAATTTCAACGGCCGTTGCACTCACAAAACACGTCTGTTTTACTCGAACTGTATTTGAAATCAAGCTTTTTTAAAATGGCGGACGGTGAATGTAAACGATAATGTATCCATTTAAAAAATTCAAATAGTAATCTAAAATTTTTAAGTGGCATTATTAGCCGTGGTAAACCCGACATGTCCGGTCGGTACCACTTTTTAAGATATTTTTGGAAATCAAATTGTTTTTAAACGACTATAAGGCCTTAATTATGAACTATATGCGACGATTCGCAAATAAAAGTACTTTTAAACGACACTAAAACTTATGGTACCCTGGTATAAAACTTTTTAGAATCGCTTCTCTAACATCGAAGAACTTGGATGGGGACACGCCAAAAACTGACACTTTAGTTTTAAAAATGATTATTTCAAAAATAGTACGCAATGTTTCCGTGAATTAATTGTTTGCATTTATCAAATTTTGATGTATTTAGGTAATACTTTTCAAGCATTACAATAATTAGCCATAATATAAATTTTACTTGTTATTCGACTTGAAACACTGGGGACAGGCCGAAAGTGAGGGGTACACTTTTTTTTGAAAACGCTCAAGTCCTCTAGATATTTATTGGGTCCATGTTATAACTTACTCTGTGCGTTCGGCATAATCACAGCCGTTTATCAACATTCGTCGCTCTTCATCCAACATAATATTTAACATGGAATGTAATAACTTAGTACAACGAGGTAATACCCTTCAAGTTGAAATAGGTGTCGACAATGATACGTTTAAAGGTACATTTACTTTAGAAAGTCCTAAGTACATTATCAGTCGCCTTGGTGTCTTCCAATTAAAATTAGTATGTATAGTTATGGAAAAGGTAAGAAGATATGAATACGAAAATTTGATTTTCATAAAATTTGTAAAACGGCGAGAAGAGGATAATTTAAAATACAATATCGAATTCACCAGCCGTGAATTGGAAATTATTAACAAAAAAATTATAAGCGACGATGGAAATTGGCATTTAATTCATGATAAGAAGTATGAAGTATATAGATCATTTACCATTGATGTTTCAATTGTAATGAACATTCTACCGCCTGCTAGTGCCTTTGCATCTCTGCATAAGGACAGGGATTTGATTGATTTTGAGTTAAGAGGTGAAGATGGATCAGTACACATGCATAAAGCTGTACTTGCCGCTTCCAGTCCAGTTTTACTTAGGATGTTAGGTGGCACTTGGAAGGAGAGCACTGAAGGCCTTGTAGATGTGCCCGGCACGTCCAAAACCACACTGGAGGCTTTTAAAGACTATTTATATTTACATTCTTTACCTGACACTGGTTTGGAACATTTGCTCCTTCTTGCTTCTTATTATATGATGCCAGATTTAGAAGAATTATGTGTGCATAGGCTGGTGAACTGTCTAACAGCTGAAAATGCATGTGATTGGCTAGAGTTTGCTACAAAACATAAGATGACAAGACTATTAATTGCAATACTGGAGTCTTTTCAGAGTGGGGAGGTCAGTATTGAAGATATGAGGGAACATTTTATGAGTGAGGTTAAAAATAAAATAATATAGGTCTCATTTTATTTCATTCATTAAGATAACACATATTATGTATGTTTTTTGTTTAATTGTTATAGTTATTGCAGTGGAATAATATATTTTCATGTTTAGGAATAAATTCATAAATAACTCATTTTTTTACCATGGACCTAAACTTTAAATGTCTTATGTATTTAATGAATGGATAAAGTGGAAAGAAAAGTGTGAGCATTTTTTTTTTAATTGTATCAGAATGATATAACACAATAAATATAATTTAAATTGGTTATGATTGAATTTTGATTACATTTCCATTATAGTAATAAAATAAATAAATAAGCAAATATAGTATTGAGCAAATATTATGTACTACATACTTACTATAAATAACAAAGTTTATGTAAGGGAGTTTAATTTTATTTCATACATACATATTATAATGTGTAAAAATGCTCTCTTCTATTTTTCATAGTTAGGAACTACATATCATCACTACATAGTATAAAACTAAGTCGATTTCTCTGTCCCTATGTCCCTATGTCCCTTTGTATGCTTAAATCTTTGAAAATACGCAACGGATTTTGATGCGGTTTTTTTTAATAGATAGAGTGATTCAAGAGGAAGGTTTATACGTATAATAACATCCATTAAATAGTGAAGAAGTACTGTTATTTTTGTGGTTTCTAATGTGATGTCGTAAATAATTACATTTTTTCCGCTTATTGCACCCGTGCGAAGCCGGGGCGGGTCGCTAGTTTGTATCAAACTAAGTAACTTTTATATAATTTATTATACATTCATTTTTCTCACTATAGAATGATTTTAATAATTAACTTTTTTTTTTGAAGTGTTTGATAGAAAATGAAAATTAATTTAAGCGGGCGCACGCGGCAGGTACCCGCCTCGCGGGTATTTTTTGAAAGGTAGGGACGCTATTACGTATTTTTACAAAAACACGCTGTTTTACGGTACCATTTTAACTTAAAGCAATTACACGTGAGAACATAGTAATATCACAGAATACATAATAGTAGCTAAACGCTACAGAACGGACACTCTCCGCCTCCCGCCAAAATTAAACACTTACCTCACCCCGCGCGATCGTGATTAAAATGGGCCACATTTTTCTGCAAGGACGATACGCAACGAAGATTGACAACATTAATCAAATTGACTTAAAGTAATTTTATTATTTTGGATTTGTGATTATCGTTTTTCGTAGAAAATGGTTAGATATTGTGCTGTTTACGGATGTATTTCATCAGAAAAACGCGAATTTTTTTTTTACGCTAGTCACAAATGTGCCAACCATAAAGCGTTAACACACACATTTGCAGTCTCTACAGTGTGACTGTCAAAACGATAATTTTGTATGGAGTGTCCGGGGTGTGGTAATATCTTAATTTAAAGATAATATATTCAGCTCTACGTTCATCTTATAAAAATTGTACGACGTCATACAAAATTGTCGCTGAAATACGTTTTTCCCATCACAATCACTACATAGTATAAAACAAAGTCGATTTCTCTGTCCCTATGTCCCTATGTCCCTTTGTATGCTTAAATCTTTGAAACTACGCAACGGATTTTGATGCGGTTTTTTTTAATAGATAGAGTGATTCAAGAGGAAGGTTTATATGTATAATAACATCCATTAAATAGCGGAGAAGTACTGTTATTTTTGAGGTTTCTAATGTGATGTCGTAAATAATTACATTTTTTCCGCTTACATTGCAAACGCAGACTAAAACCTACGAGTTTTATCAAAATAATGTACTAAGTAGGTATTGTACACATTGAAAAGGTCTACAGAAAAGTCCGTGATGGTATATGCACAGGTATATGTCTATATCTCTTATGGATAACCCACAATAACTTTTTTTTGTCATTTACTTTTTACGACAAATAATGGCTAATTTTCGAAGCGATTTTAACCAATACAGCATTAATCCTCAACCAATTAAATACCTTGAATACATTGTTCATTTAATATAGATCTATATGGCCCTTTACACCGTATGATTTAAGTGAATATTTTCGAAGATATTACAGATTTAAAAATTGCGGGACGTAGCGTTTGCGGCGGTACCGGCCGGCCGCCCGGTGCGGCAAGAGCGTGTTCACAGTTTTTCTGTAGTGTATTTAGTATCAGCATTGCACCCGTGCGAAGCCGGGGCGGGTCGCTAGTAAACGTATAAAATGCAAAAAAATGGGGTCTAAAACGGTACCATTTTAGGAAAATTAAGAGCCTAATCTATCTTCTTAACTATATCTTATTGAGGGATATATCATATATATACTTAGTCCTTTATAATATATGGTGTAATTTTTATGAATCTAAATCAAAATTTTATTACAATTATGAGCTAAATTAAAAATACTTGTCGATTTCTTCATACATTTTGCTCTCGCGGGTCGTCAGACCGCGCTCAGAAGCGCTCTTGGAAGGACGGGTGTATCGCTCCTCGTGCCAAAAATAAAAACGAAATAAAAAAGATTATTGTGCGTGCACTGTCTTTTTCGTGTTTGAAATATTTGATACTTTATAAGAGTAAACTGTATAAGTTTCATATTCCAATTATTTGTAACTAGGTTTCCGCCCGCGGCTTCGCCCGCGCAGTCAAAGAAAAACCCGCATAGTTCTCGTTCCCGTGGGATTTCCGGGATTGCGTCATTTTCCCGGGATAAAAAGTAGCCTATGTCCTTTCTCGGGTATCAAAATACATATCTCCATACCAAATTTCATGAAAATTGGTTCAGTAGTTTAGGCGTGATTGAGTAACAGACAGACAGACAGAGTTACTTTCGCATTTATAATATAAGTATGGAAGTATGGATTAGTCTAGAGTCTAGACTCTAGAAGTATCGTTTACCCTATTTCACTTACAACTATATCTTCTGGGTTTAATATGTATAGTATAGAAGTATATATTTTCCGTATCTCATTAATAACTACATGAACTCTAATTTAACTACATGATTCACCGTTCAACCCCAACCAAAACGCTTACCACAATACCATTCGATATCCAACCAAGTTCCAACGTTGCAAAATATATACGTAATCATTGCCATTACGTATTGGATTATGTTGCCTTCCGTATTCATACGGTTTCAGGGGAATAAAGTTACCCACAGCGAACTTGCGTCCGCTCATTGTTATAGAAAGCTAATAATTATCGTCCCGTTATGAACAATAGATTAATTGTGTCGATAGAACGCGAATTGTTTTGCCATCTTTTGATGTTAGAATTTTTATATTATTTTGAACAATGATTGAAATTATTGCTTCCTTTTCTTAACAAAAACCTTTCAAAAGTTTCCTTTTCCAATTCGATTGTTTATTGTTATAAAATGCTATATATACTTACTCAGGAAATATATAAAGTAATGTGCGTGATATTGTCTATAAATCAGATAATTAAACATTGCTACTCACGGCACGCGCGGCGCTGAAGAAACTCTTCGTTTCGCCGGTCACGATGTTAGATGAACCTGGGATAAAACCACATTCCTTACACACACTTATAATCTTAAAGTCAATTATATTTTACATGCAAATGCAACACTTGGTTTAATTATTGCTGCCAAAACATTAACAAATAAAAGGGTGTATTACATTTTACAACAACCAGAGAGCAAAAAGGCTGAACCTAAAATTTTGAGTTCGAAATTTACACGTTATTTTATTGATACATTTTTTAAATGGTCCAAGTTATTCAAAAGGATTTGTAAGAATTCGGATATACAAACTAATGGAAGACACAAGAAGGAAATTATCGACTAAATGTAGAATCATACCATAGAGGATGTATCGTCCCATAGGCTTGAGCAGCGAGTACCCGCGGTTGCACTCTTCGCCGCAGAGGCAGTCCAGCACGATGTCAACGCCATCAGGAGTGATCCTTTACAAAAATACACATAAATTATTAATCAATAGTCAATACTCATAAGACGCTGCGACACATATTCGATACCTCAAGGTCCTTTGTCACAATAACACGTGCTCAAAATTATTTAACACGATTTTAAATTCAATGAACATTCCGTTCTATTTATATCTTTGTAATTACACTGATTTAATTCTACGATCGCGTCCAACCTATGAACGGTATCAGGAACACCGTCTATTTGTTTACATAAGGATTGTGAGGCTCATCTTGTTTATGCTACGAAGAGCTAACCAGATATAAAAATATCTGTCTATTTACGAGAATTAAACGCTGCGCGGCTGTTACAAAGCAGCTGCCCTAAGCAACGAGATATAAACGGTACAATTAATGCACTGTGCCAGACATAAATGGACCTTGACTTTACTATGAGACGATCCTCTCGACCGCTAAAGCGGTTTAAAGCCAAGGTTCAGCGAGGCTCTCGGTAAATTGGACGGATCGACGAGAGAACGATATGGGTGGGACACAAATATGTAACACTAATAACGACCAATTAAGAAAGCATGGGATCTAGAACAATTGGTTTATTTGTTTAAGGAATTTATGGGAACGTGCACGGCATATTTGTCTAACGCGCGGCTATTAATTAATAAAAACAATGAAACGCTGTTATGTAAATGTAAACAAACAATGAAGTAATAATAGGGATCGGAAAAAGCATTTTGGCTGGAATGTAATGGAAATAAGCGTCACCGGAGCATAGCGTTACGGAAGGGGAAAAGACAATACCGTTTACATCGAGGGCGTCTTGAAATCGAAAGTCGAATACGTGGGAAATTTCACGCTCTCTTAATTAAGCAGATATGAATAGCCGATGACAGCACAGTCAATATTTACAAAGGGTTGTAGTACCGAAATAAGATGCACGCAGAACGGTGCAAGGGCCGACGGATATTTTTAGCGGTGATTTCACATTTTCAGTTCCCTCCACATTTGGAGATCTCATTATAATTTTGAAATTAGTCCCGGTATGAAATATGAATCACTGAGAGATCAAAATGTTTTGAAAGCGTTCACTTTTTATGGCTACAAATAAATCAGTGCTGAAGGAAACATGTTTGAATAAAAACGAAGGGAAGAATTCAATTTTGGCTTCTGCAAAAAATTTAAATAGCATGATAAAGAATCTGAATATCTGTATCACAAAAATCTTCGTATCTCTCCATCAGAACAATCTGATGAGATTGGTATATCCTTTTACATGAGATATTATAGTCATTAAAACAACTACAATTGTGGCTGTAGTCTAGTACCATAAAACCATACTTACTTCCTAACTTCGCTGGTGTAGTCGCTGCCACGCTCGAGCAGGTGGTCAATGTTGTTGTTGTTAGCCTTGAGAGCTTCGTGCTTGCTCTTGGAGCAAACTCCGAACACCGTCACGTTGTCCACCGTCTTCGCTAGCTGGGCGACAGCCTGGCCCTGTTGGATGGGAGATGTTTAGAAGATACTCCGAACAGATTTTAAATTTGGTAAAGATAGAAAATCCTTCTAGGCTTTGTTTTATTCAATTAGGCAAAATTTAAAGTTTGGACAAAGACACCATCTGTATCGTGATGATTTTCCTTTTGGTACAAACTGTTTGCAAAATTTCAGTGGCCCCATGGAAATGTTTTTAAAGATTGGAAACTTTCTATGAATATATTTACGTATCTATGTGTTCACACTTACTAGATCAATATAAATTGGAGTTACTGATTGTTTTATATGCTATGTTTAACAAAGAAATTTGGTTTGGTGGTGACTCGCACATTCTAACATTGGCTACGTTATAATTGAATTTGCAGACCACAGCTGGCAGATTATTTAGTAGAGCGGTTTAGTCATGAGCACTTCATGTATTTAAAGCATAAATTTTTACAAGTGGTAAGCGTTACAGCATTGGTATAGTTGTGTCGACCTTGACGGCATATTTTTCAAACCTGTATCAGAATAATTGAGAGCACGAACCCCACCCATCACGCTTTTGAAGCAATCCTATCAAATTACCACAGTTCATTGACTTAGAGGGTAATGAATGATGTAATTGACGGAAGCCGGAGCATTCCACGGCAAATGAATTTTTCTCACCTAATTCAGAACACAATTAGAGACGATAATTGTTTTCGTACTTATCGAGCTTTCGTATAACTTGTATGTAACATGTGGTTAACGGATATTTACAGCGCATCTCAGGGTCAATGTTACGCTATTTTTAGACAAAACATTTATTTACTTATGTCCGTACCGGCGTGAAACTTTTTCACGAAGTAGGTATAAAGAATTTCACACGAGTTCATCTTGTTATTTATACGTAAAAATTAATGTTTATTGTTTCTACCGTGCAATTGTTTTGCGAGCGTTCACTAAAAATAATAGTACATTTTGTATTACAGACTCGACTGCTGTTTTAATAGATTATTGGCTCTCATCGCCAATCTTTGGGAATATTTTAATGTCAGTTTATCATTTTCTTGTGATAATAAACAATTTGAATTCTACTGGTTTGGGTTTTTATCAAAAACAATGCGGATGCGAAAAAAATAATAACAATTACAATAATAAATAGTTTCGGAAACGCGGTCTCAACAGTACAAGCGATTTCGAACAGAGGTTAGCAATCCGACAGGAAATCGTAAAGTAATCGGAACTTGTTTATTTCTCCGCTAGAAATAAGTAAGCGTCACGGCAGGTAAGTGGATGTTTTGCAACTAATTTTCTGATATTGACGACATAATTGGACCGCTTGGATTGTGAAAAAGTCATGATCTTGCTAATCTGTCTAATCAGTGATACCTTGTGCAAATTCAGGTACTAAGTTGAAGACAAAAGTATCCGCAAATTGCAACCGCATATTTTAGAAGAAAAAAATAATTCCCTTGCATACAGTAGTATTAAAAGTAGAAAAATCATACCTATGTCACAAGCTATTTAGTCCTGTGATATTATGATTGACCACTATACTAACTAAATTCCAAATGAGTATAGCTTCCCAACATTGTTCAAACTTCCTGTATTCCATGCTCAATACGCCTATTTTAAAAGCTCGAATACTATGTTTATTATTTCTTCCATATTGTTTGGACATTAAACAGCGCTTCACTTGACAGTCACTGTACTTACCACATTGCTATTAGTCAATACGACCGCAACACAAATTATACGCCGAGTCGTTTCTAGTTAAATTACTATTATTTTTAACGGTCACATTTAATTACCGATTTAATTACTTCACCAGAAACTAACTGGTCAACCTGATTTCGTCGATATATTAAAACGTTTTTTTTTCCTTATTTATCAGTTGATCATATTTATCAAAATCAAAACATTTAGTAACGTGTATTTGTCGTAAATCTCTAAAAGACAAACAACAGTCCTACATAATACTACCCTACAATATAATAAATGATTAACTGTTGCAACTATTTATTATTAAGAAATAAATCAAAATGTAATTAACTGTTTGTGAGCCAGTACGTCTTCCTGCTAATGAAGCATAACGCTAAGATTGATTCATCTTTCATAACATCCATAAAAGACAAGGGGCTATTCATACAAGTTATGATATATACAGAGTGCTATCTGTGTGTCTTTTCATTTAGTACGAGGCGTCTTTGCAACAAAGTAACAAATGGTATGTAAGTACTTATAAAAATATCTACATACAGTTATAAATTGTAAAGGTATGTAAAAAAGATATTGAACTCACAGATCGTCTTTTCATAACACATTTAGACTAATTTATCAATGATTGTGTAATGGATATAAAACGTAATGTTTAAAACGATTAATCAAGACATAAATTTAGTTCAGTACACTACGTACGCAATACAAACTGTGTTTGCATTGTTTTAATTGAGCTGGAGCATCAAAAATATTGTTTGTCACAAGAAGTGCCAGTACCAACAGCTTATTTATCATCTAATTTGAATATTTATAACATCATTATAATTTATTAAATTATCATAAAACCACTTATTTATAAATCGAAAACAACTTATCTTGTATGATACTTCATTTGTTCATCTTCACTTCGACTTACAGCACCTATAAAACCCCCCAAAACTGCCAAAACAATCCAGCCTTAAGGCAGAGTATACAGTGTATACTCTGTAAAGATAAGCAATTGGAATGTGTATACTATTCACATTCCAATTGCTTATCTTCACACCGAATTACAGCACACCTATTAAGCCCCCCAAAACCGTCAGAATAATCCTGTATAAAATAAAACTTACCACACCACCTCCAGCCGAGTGCACCAGCAAGCTCTTGCCGGGCGTCAGGTTGGCCATCTCGAAGAGCAGCAGATAGGCCACTACGTAGTTGGTTGTGATGGCCACTGCGTCCAACGCAGACATGCCTTCAGGCAGCGCGTAGACATATTGCGCTGGTACCGCGACCAGTTCTGCCCAGGCACGGTATTCTGGCAGCGCCACTACTTGGTCTCCAACCTAGTAGATACATTTGTTGCTTATTATAGTGTAAAGACAGTGGTAGTGTATTTATTATAATATGTATGGGACATAGAATTTCAGCAAAATCGATCTAGAATATTTGACGTATGGAAGATAATCAATTAGAAAATTAACATTAAGAATGATATCTGCTTGTCTAACTTCGTAATTAAATAACCCCTAAAAATTATTATGTAACCATAAATCTGACTACTTATAACTAACTCAAAATATTTTATCAAGTAAAATCACAACATGGCCATAATTCAGAAGCATAATAGTTAGATAAAAATAAAATGCAGCAAAAATATGTCTGAATATTTTTATACTTTATCGTTATATCACTTTCAAAAGGTAATTCACTACGGTTTTATTCGTTCACAGTATTCATAAACGAATCTCAGCACGAAAACCTCATTAGCGTTAATTAAATCTAATTATATAACAGTGGTTATTCGGTTAATCTTTTTACTAATAACATCTTTGGCTTCACTTCGGAATAATAGAAATTGCTACTTCCTTTCCAAATTAACAAGCAAGGTTATTAAACATTACCAAATTATTAGAAAATCTAATATTGGCTTATAGACGTTATAAAAACATATTATGTTCGTTTTGATTGCTTTTAAATTATACATTTATGAGTTACTAGCTGTGCCGCGCGGTTTCACCTTTTGTCTAACCCGATAGCAAAAGCAAGTATTTTATTGTGTTATTCTGGTACCTACATAAGCTACATCACTGCCCAGATCCCTTCAGTTGTTTTCGCGTGAATAAGTAACAAACTAACATCCATCCTCACAATTTTAGGTTTATTATTTACTAGACTAGACTTCAAGGAAGAAGGATAGAATTGCACACAAATGCCTTACCTTGAAGTTGGTGACACCTTCCCCGACTTGTTCGATTTCTCCAGCACATTCGAAGCCCAGAATGAAGGGTGTCTTTGGTGGCGAATCTATGGCCCCCTGTCGCACGATCAGATCTTGGAAGTTGAGACCGCTGTAACAAATATTTAGGTTAGATATGATTCGTGGAATGTTTTAATATGATTCGTGGAATGTTTTAAAGAATTTATGAATGGATTAACGCAAGATAATTGCAAATAAGTAATAGCTATTTGGTGTCTTCATTGTGATTTGCAACTTGATTTGTTTCTTTGATGGTTGGTCATTTCGATAGAAGTTAATTGTTGATATTGGTAAAGAATACTTTTAACTAAAACTGAATTATACAGTCGATGAATACCATTTGCCATTCAATAATTATGAAAGCGATAAATACGGCGCTTAGAAATTTACTTATTGAACAAAATTAATTTGAAACTGTTATCCATTTATTTTCAGACATTTTAATTAAATTATTCCATCGTTTATACTTCAAGTTATGGACCTGCTACGTTTAATAAAGCTGCGCAGTGCCTAATTGAGGCATGGCTGGAATGCGGCTGCCATTTGTTATTATGCGTCAGAGTAGATCACGATCATAATAATGGACCTACATTTAAATAATAAAATGACATCTACTTCCAGGACGACCTGACTTCGCAATATTTGCAAAGCATAAAATATAGGTTAATTAAAGTCATGTCACGTCGAGCAACCATAACGAACATTTTTATACGCACTTGCATTTAATATTTTATCTTTGTTTTTCTAGAAAAATGTTTCGATAAAACGTCCGTAACATCAAATATTTCCTTTGAAACATAAAAGTTTTATGGAATAAGCTATTATGATAACGATGCCGATTTGAGGGCTAGGCAGCCATAAAATCGAGTCCAGATGTCTTGCATTGCGAAATACATATCGTAATAATGGGGCATATGTATGATGCGTAAAAGAATAAGACGAACGAAATGCCGATGAAATTTTTGGTTTAAGTGAATTTTAATTCATTACGTTATTGAACGAGCTCAAGACTGCCGAAATTGGTGAAGACAGCTTACGAACAAGGTACATCGTACGACCCGATTAACTTTATAAACGATTGGAGTTAATAATTTATTGCGTTGCCAACCTCGAAACAACGAATTTCAATAACACAATTGAATTATTGTCTGTGAGGACAGGCAACATTTTTATCATAGGCTCGAATCTCTTACGCAGCCTATGGGTAAGCCATACAATTTGTCAGAATTCGATGACTGACCGATAAGTTTTTTAAGACAAGTTAAGAATGTAAGTGTATGTTTTAAATAATTGAAATATATCTTTGGCGCCTAGTACCTACTTCAATTCCATTCCATTCGTTATCTGAATGAAGTTTGATATAAACAAGATTATCATATAAAGTACTGAGTACAAATTGTGTAAGTGGTGTAAATGGTGCGAACCATGTCTCGCCACCTCATTTCTGTATTTTTAAACAAAATTCAGGTGTTTTCAACGTTGCAGTACCTACATGTACATACTAATTTCAACTGATATGTAGTTATTAAACATACAACGCGTACATGAATTGTAAATAAGCTGCACAAGTTAATGTCAACCAATCATATCGATTGCATCTACATTACTCAAACACGTATAATTATTGTGTGAGCGTGGCTGGGTTGATAATGAGCCATCGTGGAATCGATATTTCGCGATTGTCCCCACTCCAGAATATCAAACAATGCCTGTGATGACGCGCGGCATTGTTTACGCTTAAGCTTACATGACCGACAGACAGTATCTTCTATTTAATTTTACATTGCAAATAATATGAGTGGCAAGTGGTTAGACAATGGAAATTTCTTGTTAACACAGCTATGGATTCCTTGACGATTAATATGTTATAACACCGGTTTTTAATATGATCTGTATTTTTACTACCTATTCTAGACTTGATTTATGACTTAATAGTTCTTCGTTATCTTAATCCTTATACTTAACGGGATTTAGGAAACCATTTTCAAGTGTGAATTCAAAAAATTCTTATCAATAAAATATTTTCACATGAACTTCTCCAGACAAAAGAGAACAGAGCAATCCAATTAACAAAAGCTAGCGAAGTTGTTTGTAATTGTTGCTATAAAGATATCCCATTTACAACTTACTCGTAACTCGCAAAGAAATGTTGAATAATTGTTTCTAGTTTCTCATTATTAGATCATAATTGTCTCCGTTTCTTATAACAAAACAATAAGGCAACAAGGCATAACACAATCCAGGTACGTATATGAGCGACAAAGTGCATTTTAATGAAAATATGACATGAATCACAATGTTATCTTTGTATTAAAATGACCTTAATCCAAAATGAATGAATCATTTGGGGTTACGGCTGTATTGTTGACATTGTTTCGGTATTTGCGTGTGTCTGGGGACTCGGGGAGTGGCTCGGACCCCCCTTGCCATGACGTAGACAATTGTATAAACATACCCCAAGTACTTTGCTGATTCTATAAAATCGATAGCTAATTACCTACAGCCTATTCGTTCACCCGCATACAGTACATTAAACAACTAAGTACTTACATGAAATTATATAGATATTTTTAGCCTCAACCGCATAGAATATGTACCACACAATTAAAACTGTTTAAACTTTAAAGTATTTATATTTAATTGTGTTAGTTTATTTTCAAATCATCACAGATAATAATAATAGGCAACCGTCAACCAATCATCGTAAGCTATTTTGTACAATTATTTAACATAATATTATGACTAAATAATGTTTAAAACAATAATTGTATTGTATTAAAAACAATAATTACTAGAAATATAAGTAACTCTGTATAGGTTAGTACCTAGAGGCGAGTCAGGCGATTTACCCTCATTAGGGCGAGTCTGATAAAAGCTTGTAAAGTATAGGTATACCGAATATTAAAAGGCTATAAATTTCGATCTAGCTACAAAGCCCACGCAAACTAAGCGCTAAGTTTATCATAAAATAACAAAGGTATTGTTGTTAAATACTGGCTTCATGGCCGTCGTCGTGATCCTATCGAATAATTGTTATTAGAATTTCAAAGCCAGTTAATCCCGTTCCCGATCCTTTTTTATTCACAATGAAATTTACACGCACGCTACCTGACGGATTATTATTCAACAGAATGTTGAATCTCCATTTACATCGACAATGTTAAAATGGGCGCGCAGGTAGACTCGCGGCTCATCTCGTACGGTGCAGTTAGCTTGCATCCTTTCATGCTAATATGTATTTCGTAATAATCACGTCTCGTAAGTCGTACGGTGTACCTACGGCCTGTTGCCAATTGCGTGTCTGATAGTCCTCGCTCAAACGTGGCCTTGAGGTCAATAGCACCTCGAGTGGGAGCCGATAAATGACCACCGCAGACCGGCGACCCAGCCCTCCTTCGACAAATAATAGCACTCACTCGCTTCCCCCTTACTACCCATTTTTACAGCGCCCAAATGTACCTGTCACCCGACAAAGCTAACGAGACTGTTTTACGGTCCCCTGTAAATTATTTCGGTAAGAGAAATGCAAATTCAATATCTGTATTCATAACGAAGTGATTATAACCCAAGTTGTTATTAATGCGATTAATTCATACGGCAGAATTTCTATTCACGCAATTCAAATAGCTTTCCAGTTTATTAAGCAACGTCGCGGTCGTATGATAGCTGAGAAATATTGGGTATAAATAGCGCTGAGTCCCTCGTAAATGATTTTAATTTGTATGTAATGTAGATGGATTTTCACCCCAGTTCAGGGTAATTTGAAATTGCATCGGGGTTGTAATAACGCAACGGCGACCGTCAGCCCGGCGACGGCCGGCGCGACATGACGTGGCCGAGGCGTCAATGTGTACATGCCTATTATACAGGGTGTAATCGTTAAGTGTGCACAAGCGATTATTCCGTAACTATTGCAGATATCAAAAAACTTTAAACTGATATCGAAAGTACTTAACCTAATGAGTAAAATGGCCATAATAAATTTTTAAAAATAAAACGAGAAATATCCAAAAATATTACATTAAACGCTCCCATACATTTGATTTCCCATACATTTTGTATTCATAGCATATTTTCGAAATGACGTCCTCATTGTGCAATACCATGAGGAGCTCTATTTAAAGTTTCTAAATGAACTTCCCTTCAAATTTGCGAAGTAATTAAAACAGAAAACCAAAAAAAGAAAGAGAAAGCTAAAATCTTTCATATTAAATGTACATGGGATATTCATATCTCATACTAAATGTATGGGAGGGTTTAAAGATATTTTTTTTGATATTTCCCGTTTTATTTTTAAAAATTTATTACGGCCATTTTACTCACTAGGTAAAGTACTTTCGATATCAGTTTAAAGTTTTTTGATATCTGCAATAGTTACGGAAAAATCGCCTGTGCACACTTAACGATTACACCCTGTATATATAAATTAGTTCATACAACCCTTTAAATAGAAGCCATTAAACCCTGCAAATGTGAACTGAGGAATCTTTTTCATTCGTGTCGAACTAACGTTAGTTTTAAAAATATGAGCATACAATAAACGCAACCATAAATTCGCTTACGATGTTGGCGTTATTAAAAAGTTATTAAATTACAAAATATTAAAATGAAAAGGCTTTTACTTAGTTCGGGGGTAAACAGCCTTCACAGGATTCATTAAAACTTTAACGTGTATCGCATGGTCTGTTGTCTGCACCCGTGCAAGGCAGACACATTAATAAGTGGAAACTTATTTGACATTAGAAAAAGTCACAAAACTTCCCAGACAGAAAATATATTACTTGAAAATTTAATAATCAACTAAGTAACTAAATCATGTAAGAACAAAAGAAAATTACTTTGAAGTACGCGATAAAATATTTCTCGTAATAATTCCTCCGTAGGAATTCAATTAAAGACTCACATTTATTGGCTAAGAAACTCTTGATTAAACTGAAGAATATCCCGGCAATTCTCATGGGTCTGTCGTTCATAATCCAGCTAATTGGATCCAATTTAGACGTCAAACTTAATAGAGGAGCTTTAAATGTCGGTACAAGAAATAACTTCCTCTAATGTACAGTCACTCTACCACTATGACTAAAAATACCATGTGGGGGACTCATTCATTGACTAATGAAACTCATTGAAGGCTTCAGATGAATGATAATGTGCTCTCTATACTCCGACCACGTACAATCTTCTGCCTTATAGTTAATATTATGGAAATCTAATGATTTATATTGCCTACTATCGACCGCTACGCACTGTGATGTGTAAATTGTAATGTAGGCTTTATAGTCTCAACGTAAAAGATGACTCATGATATTTCATATTGCATAAGGAGTTATTATGAAAATGTTTCAGGTTCGTTGTGTGATATATCATAATAAATAATTTGAGTAATCAGATATAGTTTTAGTGCAATAAATATTAAATGTAATACAGCTATACAATTATTATTACAATGATATAAGACTTGAATCGCGAACATAATGGATGGATATAATGGATGCTTCTGGGCGGCGTGTATCGCTTAACACCAGGCGACGCGTCTGCTCGTTTGCTATCCTATAGCATAAAAAAAAAACATAAATTACGCTTTTTATTTTTATAAATTAATAAAACGGTACTACAAAGATAAAGCTATCCATACACGACGTATCACTGAATAAAATATGTTTTGCGTGCTGTCGGTACAAGCGCACCGAAAGGAATTTCCTGATTCGCGTATTCTCGCTCATTTGTATTCTCTGTACCGCACTGACGAGTTAACGTACTCAACTATATTTATAAATTTAGTGGAAATGGACCTAGTTTCCTGTCTATCGATAGATAGTGAAGCCGAAGCCTTAGATACATATCGAAGCTTTCAAGATGTATCTAATCACCGGAGAACTGAAGTAAGATAGGTATAGATATATGTATTGCGAATGTTTTACGAAGTAATTTTGCATCGCCTTGCTCTAATATTTAAAGTCATGGTAAAAAGGTCACAAAAACTTGTAAACATAGGTACGTGTGATATTGTAAAATAAATATCAACTAAGCAATTGGAATGTTTGACCAAAAAACGTCTCCTCAAATATGCCTAGCTAGAATTGTTGTCTTTAGGGAATATATGTGTTTTAAACAGCAATTTATTTAAAAATTTACTATGTCAATTACTATTAAGTGTAAGCCGTTTTGAAATGGAATTTATATCAAAAAATGTCGCGTGTATACAGCGTGTGTTGATAAATGTCGATTGAAACGAATAGCGTGACTGGGCTACTTTAATTATACGATTTTTTGTTAGGAATTTAGGTAACCCGTTAGCGGCCTGTTAATAGGCCAAAAGGTAATTGAAATGGGTTTTTACTTTTTACCTTCGAAGACAAGGTTTTTTATTTGACTGTAACTCTTTCAATTTTAGCTCAATAGGCCGGATTTGGGGCAGACCTTTTCTTCGTTTTTATAGAAACTGAATTAATTTGTTTTTCAATAAACGTAAAAGCTTTGAATGTTGTTATTTCATGTTCTAAATCAATTAATTACAGCATTTACCCCAAATTTAAGGGCTCAGTTGCCTTTACGACAAAAAACTTATTTTCCTGTCAAGGGGACATCATCATCATCATCACTACATAGTATAAAACAAAGTCGCTTTCTCTGTCCCTATGTCCCTATGTCCCTTTGTATGCTTAAATCTTTAAAACTACGCATATACATATATATAATTTATTAGGTTTTAGACAAAGCGGGCGAAGCCGCGGGCGGTAAGCTAGTTATAGTAATAAATAACTCTAACGTACCTAATATTTACTGAATTTCAAGTACCAACATTTGATAAGCGTTTAAATGAGCTTGCAACGAAACACATTAACATTCAATATCGCCAATCAACTTATAGATTAGATAGTGATCTTTATAAAAGGAAGCGGCTGCTTTAATCCTTAATTATATTAAAACTAACAGGTACAGACCATTACGGACACGTCCGGATAGCGGTACCCACTCGTCACAAACAATGACACCTTCTATTTCCGATATGACTAGACAGTCGACGGTCCACGTGCGTTATGCCACATACTGACTGGTGCATTCTTTATTACTGTTAATGTCGAGATGAATGTAGTAACGAGATGTTCTAAGATATGCGACTACAAAGAAAGGGCTAATTTCTGTCCTGATAAAGTCGTAAAACATTTGGTCGAAACGGATTGGGCTTAGCTAATCTGATTTAACGCGCAAGATGCTCAGGTTGTCAACAATTAAGTTAAAGATAAGCATTCCGTGCAATTTCTGATGTATGCTAAAACCAGTCATGTAACAACAATGGTTAAGTATTGTAATGAGTATACAAAAACTTGTATCGTATCATTAATGAGAACATTAGTCACCCTTGTTCGATACAAAGGCTCGTCAAATCGGTCACTGCAGTCGTTTTAATTGTACACAGGAAGCGAGCCTCATTCCACAGATGGCTGGCGATTCACTTTGGGGTGGCTAAACAACCATAAAGTTGACATAAAAGTGACCCGGAGTGGCCGGAGCCCGCGCATCTATAAACCAAATGTATAGTCATGTAACATTTAATATTTCAAATTATTTCCGATCTTTTAACGTAATGTTTAAACTTTAAAGCTTAAACATGAATTGCACTACAGCAAATAAACTTATGTAAATTCTATTTTAAACAGCATACCTATTCGTTACATTTTTTCTAGAGGCAAAAAAGTTATTTCCTAAAGTGCCATTCCAATGTTCTACGCGATGTATCTATTGTAGAATTTACAGAACCTTTTTTAAACCAATATTTACAAACAAGTATTGTCAATATCAAGAATATGAAGCAGATAGTTGATAAGAAGTGCATAATGGTGATATCAGCTGTTGTTTCGTGACTTCACAAATAATGCTATCGGCTGCGGCATTCCAAACATTCTCGAATATTTATCGATCTTCTAAGAACAATGTAAATATAGATAACGATTTCCTTAAATATTTAAAGGTAAAAACCGACCTTACTAATAATTTAATATCAGATACTTACAGGTAAAAATACAAATATCTTGTGTTTAAAATTTCCACCTCAAAATTCAATCCAAAAATAGTAAGTAACTCTAAAAAACAAACTAAATCCAATGTTTACCTAACCTTAGCTCTGCTTTTACTGCTCACACCCGAATTTGTTTAACAAAAACATTTATTAAACGACGCTTACACTGAATGAAAGGGAGCCCTTATTGCCATGCGGGCGGGAAAAATACAACCCAAATGACGCTTCGTATCAACAGGATCATAATTCATAATAGTAGTCCTATAAATGTTGGGGCAAAAAAGATGAGTCGAAACATTAGGAGCGTAGGGTCGCGTCGCGTGACCCACATTTCCGAAATATTTTTACGATCACCCCACTCATTATTTATCTGCATTCATTTTTTAAGCTTTAAATAAAACTGTGAAATAAAATATGTCCAGCAAGAACAGTCTGCGGCTTATTTCTCTGTTCAAAATTGGAACGGACGTCATAATATTTAAAAAAATGTTTCAGATTTTCTTTTTATTTGCTTTCCTTTCCAGCCAGTTTTATTTTTTATATCAGAAAAAAATACGAACTTTTAATCGAAGGAGAAATTGAATTTGGAAGGTCTCTTTGGAAGGAATCTGCGTATTTTAATATTATAATGTAGGTGGGTAGGTACTATCGTAAGAACATTTTCGTACCTATTAGTTACAAGGTCCAATCCATAATCATCGTGAAAGTGTATTTCTTTTATCTAAACCAATGTTCTTGGAAGTTGTTTACCCGGTCCAATAAAATAGAGTAGGCTCCATTATAAGGGTTCATCAGAGTAAATAACAACTGACGACCAAAGCGAACGTGTTTCGATTCGCAATTTAAGGTCCAAGTAACAGGGTTCCGCAATTTATACCGAGTTGTTTTTTAACAAATAAACATAATCATTTATATGATTCGTATCTAATTGTATTTCTATTTAAACGTATGCAACAAGTTACTAAAATATGTAAACGAAAATGATAATATTAATTTCTTTATGAGTAGCAACTAAAACGGAATCCGTAAAATTTACTTTATTTTTATATCATTTGATCAAAGTAAAATCATCTAATAAAAATACTAATAAGTAATCATGAAGTACGTATTACCTTTACCGCTATTAACACCAACCCTTGTAAAGTAATGACTTGAAACAATATACATTTCAAGTTTGACGAAGGCCGTACGATTCTTTCCAGAAGGTAACCTGATACGAACGCTTTATTAATTTTTAACAGACTCCACAAAAGGCCCGGTAGCATGGGATATTTCATGACCGTCATCTTAAAACCAGATTATAAAGATTAAACTTTAATAAAATCAGACATATCGCTTTTCAAGATCTGTATCTTTATTTTGCGATGAAAAATCATCCTTACACGGATTATATTTTAACAACGGAATAATCCCTATTAATATATAAGAATATTAAGAATAATGATATAACTTTGTACAGAACCTTTGTAGTTTGTAGTAGCAAACGTCGATCAATAATTTATACCAGGTGCGTAATTTATGCGTACCTACCTGATATAATAAAATTTTCCGTTCTTCAAAATATATACACGTAGACATTATTTAATTTATCATTTTCAACGTTCAATAATGCTTCATATTTGAAGGGTGGTTCTTCAACATGATCCCCTTTATCCCAGGCACGTGTCTAACGTCCATTACAATCAAAATCTTTAGAAACATGATTGGCTTTAATCAATTAACATCAATTGTTATCCAAACGCATACTTTTAATTCATACAATAACGAAACAATAGTACTCAATATTTTAAGAACATGTTATAATTTCTCGAAACTGATTCGCGGCTATAAACAATTTATGGACCATTAAATCACAAACTGACGGACAGAATCTCAGCGAAACGGTCTGATTATTATTTATACTTAATAAATATAACTCATCGTTGTTTACAAGCTACGAATAACCAAGTAAATTGAATTGCTTTATCCATTTAAAATATTATGTATTCAAAACACGATTATCTTTATAAAACTTGATCCGTACAATGTATCCGGGAAAGGTGACAGACACTTCCTCACACTTTCACACGTTTATGTTTATTATTGTTCTGTTATACATGTGTGTGATTTTTTATAATTGCTTCCAGATACGAAAAACACATGTTATAATGTCGCTGGATAAAACCGGTTCCATGTCCTGTTTTTGTCCAAAAAATTTCGGTTTCCCTATAATATGGACCAATTGTTTAGAAACATGTTTGTAAAATATAATTCAATAACTTTCAATTTCCTATTCGTCACGCAAAAAAATAATACAATTCCAAATTCAACAGGTGCATTACGAATTCAAGTATACGAAAAGAAGCACGCAATGTCACCATCTATTGAATATAAAGTTGAATAGGCGGATTTGTCATCTGATCCAGGGATTAGTGAGAGAGCTTAACAATTCCGCTAGACGGTAGATGTAAAATACCGTCATATGGTGAGAGTACATGTCTCGAAGAGTGTGGTTGATGGGCGCTATAAAAAACAAGCATCAGCGTCGAAAGACGTTAGGCCTGCGGAGATTGGTCGGGCGCGGGGCGGTAGGGGACGCGCCGTATTGATCTGCCGCTGGCTGCCACCCCCGCGGCCCCCGCGCCCCGCACCCCCGCCAGACATTACAGAAGCACTTGCGACCCTCACCCCTGCCGCCCCACCGGGCTGACACCCCGGCGCAACGCAACCACACCCCTTTTTCATGCGAACATCGAGTCACGGGATTTTCCAATTCAATTTACCTAGCCGTCAATACCCACATAATAAATTAAATACTGAAAAAACTAAGCTAAACGCGATTCAGGGGATGATAATGCGTAACCGACAGTTGTATACAACGATCGCCGATCGTTACGAATGCACGAAATGTTCTGAGAAATACGCCGCAAGGATTTGTCCTGTGCGCGTTTTGTCAGAAAAAAAATTAAGAGCATACCTACGACATGTTTGTTGCCATATAGAGTTGAGAGTTGATTCGATTATTATGGGCACAATAAGCGAGGAGGCATTTTCGTAAGTTCATTGACTTTGGACAATGTGCTCGACGACTATTGAGCCCACCCTTAGCATTTGTACGAAAAGATTTAATTCTCCAAACGTGGCACAGGGCCAAGCCACGCTAGACCCCGTCTAGTACTACGTATGATTCATACAAATTCCTAGTAATGGGAGCCAATTTACTACGTTACTATTGCATTCACCCCTATTTGATAATCATAGCCATTATGGTTTTCCTGCTAAAGCGAGGGAAAGCAAATACGTTATGTTGATGAACGACGATGATTGTTTCAGGCGCAATGAGTCAATATTAGCAACTTATGCTGACTCATCATTGCAAGTTGACTTCGGAGTAAGAATATGTGCGTGACGCACACGCAATGCGTAGTCATACTTAGGGCATGCACCCGGGTTTACCCGGTTCCGAAAAACCCGGGTAAACCCGGGTTTTTTGATGATCTTGAGAACCGGGTCTGAATAATATGAAACCCGGTTCTCCCGGTTCCGACCAAAATATTAAAATGTAAAGTATTATTTATATTTTGCTGCATTATTTTAACAAATTTATTCTATATGGCAACGTCAGACTCACGTGCATCCCGAATTTTCGTGCCACGCTTCAAGCTTGGCTCTGATTGGTTGTCTAACCTTAGATGCTATATGTTTCCTACGGCTGTATTTATTATTATTATTATGAGCCATGGCTGTCCCACTGCTGAGCAAAGGCCTCTCTTCCCTCAATCCATTTCTCCCTATTTTGAGCAATTTTGCTCCAATCTGCTAAATGGGAATCAAGCTCGTCCCGCCATCTTGTTCTGGGCCTGCCACGCAGCCTTTTGTCCTTGTTTGGGATCCACAAAGTGGTAATTTTCGCCCACAACTCCTCCGACATTCGGCAAACATGGCCAGCCCAGTTCCATTTCAGCTCAGCAGCTTTATGAGCTACATCGATTATCTGTGTTTTTGAGCGCAGTATCTCATTTTGGACGCGATCCGTAAGTTTTACGCCCAGAATACTGCGCTCCATCTATCTTTAGCAAACCCCAAGTGCGAACTTTTGGCGATCAGTCAATGACCAATCTATGCACCGTAGGTGAGGATGGGTAAGATGCACATGTCCATGAGTCTTCGCTTTAGTGAAAGAGGCATCTTTCCTTTCATCAGCTCTTTCATCGACCAAAAGCTTCTCCAAGCGTTCTCAATACTACCAATTTCTGTATCCTGTCTGGCTTGGAAAGAAACTATTTGGCCAAGATAGGTATACTCATCGACATATGCAACTGACCCACCCTCGACAATGATGGTGGTTTTGGTGCCATTAGTCATTATCTTTGTTTTGGTCATGTTCATCGTAAGTCCAACCCTAAGGCTTGCATCGCTAAAGTCTTCGAGCATCGTTTGCAACTCTGAGGATGTAGACCAAAAAAAAAAAAATAGGCTTCAAAAATAACAAAAATTAGGCTACAGAAATATTTTTATTAGATTTGTCGTGAATTTGAAAAGCTGTCGATTTTACTGTTTCACATAATGATCCAGTCATGTTTTTGTTTTTGGTATCAAGCTGAAATTTATATTGAATACTCAAGTCTACGGTCCCTTGATGCTGTGAAAAAGTCAAACTCACAAGCCAACGCATCAAAAGATACAGCCGTAAATGCTGAAAATTTTCGTAAATTTCGACATTTTAACATGGAACTCAAAACCTACAGGGTACTTCTCATGAACACAGAGCCTTGAAATTAGGTAAAAGTAACGTCTTTATAACACAGATAAAGGAAAAATTGCTAGAAACATAAGTTTTTAATTTACAACATTATAAAAAAATAGGGTTTGTTCGGAAATCGGAGCCCTCGGAGCGCGAGTCCGACTCGCACTTGGCCGGTTTTTTGCTTTACAGTTTGCAGTTGATGAATAAGGTTTAAGTTTATATGTGACATTATGATAACAAGGTACTTTTATAAGACTGATAAATAAAGAGAAGTATTGAAATTTTGTTTCTTTATTAATTTAATAAAATAAGACACAAGCCGTGTAAAATAAAAGGCCCATCAGGTACTTTTACAGTTACTTTTGTTTTATTTCGTATTTTTTCCGAGGTATTATAAAAGAACCGGGTAACCCGGTTCTACCCGGTTCTTAGCTTGATTTGGAACCGGGTTTCAGAAACTTGGAACCGGACTCGGTTCTGCATGCCCTAGTCATACTAAAAGAGCGTTCAATTGTTATGTAAAAAGATACATTTATTAAACAATCATAATTTATTTCAACGATCGTGTGTAACCCGAACACAAATTGCTGGATCCAAAGGATATTAATTTATTTTTAACAACTATCACGACCGATCTAATGCGTTTTTAATGCCTTCACAAGACAAAGAGATAATTGTAAGCATTTATAGGAACAGTATCAATTCAAATGGACCCCTATGATTAATAAAGTCATATAACAATAGAAATAAATTAAATACCTAATGAAAAATGTCATAATCGATACGAAGTAAACACATCATCCCATTAAAGCGAAGCAACGATAGGGGTACAGTCTACAGATCTAATCAATCGATTTTCAAATGTTTCAAATACAAATAAATTGAAGCGATCAAACCATTACTGCCAATAAAATAAGAAAATGATTAATAACTTTGCCTTCGATATTAGAAAGGTCTACCATAGACAATCATTTTCTGGATCATTTTTACAAGCATAACATGGCAGCATATTAGGAATATGGCGAATCCGCCCACACAAAGTCAGAAGTCGTAGCAACAAGCAACTTGGTTGTCAAGTTCGCAAGAACATTACTTTCTAGTGACTCATAGGAAGAGAGCTATCTCGCGCAGACGTTCTCAATAAGGAAGAGGGTAATAAACAAATTCATCTCTCCCATCTTATGTGGCTTCGTAGCCCATTAAAATGCACAATACTGCACTTTATCCATAGAGACCGGCATCATTTCTCGAGGGGCAGACGCTAAATTTAGAACTTAAATAGGTACCAACAAAGGGCCGGATATAAACAATTAACGCGCTCTTTTGGTGCAACACTGAGTAAAACATCGTTTATACATTATATCATCAGAGCAATAAATTTTCCTTTTCGTAATTTTTGTTATCTTTAAAAACCCTATAAACATTTGAAGGTACTAATTACTTTCCTTTTATAGATATTTAAAATTCCTACGGATTTTAAAAATATCATTGAAAAATAATTTTAACTGAAGCTCTCGTTGAAAACAATACTTTCATGACATCTGTAAATCGTACCATATTATTAAGGATATCAAATTCTGTATTCCGTATGCATTGTAAGTTGAACCATCGAGGAATAACTAAGTGAAATTAAATATTAATCATGTAATGATGCCCAATTGAACCATCTGTGAGACTGACCCGAGAGGAACAAAAAACGATCACGATTTTTTTTGTCTTGAGTTCATATATAATTAAGCAATCTCAGAAAAAGAAAGCCACTCTGGCACAAGGGCGTGAGTACGTCGATTGTTCTCGGAAGACGCATTTCTGACACTGACTTGACCTAATTGAATATAATGGTGTTATTCACTGGCTGATCCCATGTTATATTACGAGAATATATTATTACAGGCGGTCTTATAGAAAGTTTGAACGAAGCGTCCGGCGAGTCATAATAGGTTGGATTTCATATAACTGTTACATGTCATTAAATTAATAGCGCTATTAAATAGGGAATTCATGTGTGGATCTGTTGTGAACCTACAACAACGGACGATTGTTGTGATGTTCGAAAGAAAGAAAGAAACAATTGGTTCTTGTTTTCTTCATTTTCTTACATATTATATTAAACAAAAATATTAACACCTTAGATTATAATTTCATAATTAACATAAAGTATTCAAGAATACTAACTTATTTGGTTGAATTGTACGCACTTGCGTAATATGTAGTATAAGTAGGTACTGGGCAATATAAGTTTATTTTCAATCTTTCATGCACATCTTAAATCATATAGAAATCAGTTTTGATCTTTTTGCAGTCCGCAATGTAGTAATTTATTTTGAATTACTTGACGACTCGAATCCTTCATGAAATATTCATCCGATAAGATTTTGATTTAGATTCGACAGTGATAAATTACGGGCACGATGCACGCGAAAAGAAATGTATCGCTCGAAGCTAAAAATAACATTTGTGACTCTCACTTTCGCGTCGAGTCGATCTCGCCACGGACAATTGTAAAATCAAGTAAAGTGCAAGATAAGGAGCCAATATGTTTTGCAACAAGTACCGGTTCAAGGACAGTTCAGTTCATATTTTAGCGGCAGCTGTGGTCGCGGTCATTAACATAGTAAGTTGTCGATAAGCGTGCTATTTTTAGCGCAAGCAGGGATGCGACTTGCGCCTGCCTCGCACCTCGTTCACACCTACGCACCAGCCCTCCCGGCCGCTGCGAGCCCACCGCTCACCGCGCACCGCTCACGGCACTACTGACTACCCGTAACCTGCCGGACATTATCTACAGGAAACGCACCATTACTGTCTACCGTTAGACTTCAACGCCGTTCCAAACTAAATCAGTGCGAAAAAACACATGTGAAATACCCTTTGATTTAATTAAACCAACAACCGTCAGCGATCTTTCACAGTTAAGTGGCCGCTTTGTTAAGCTCGAAAGCATTAACAAGAAAAGTGGCAGATAACTCATGCGCCGTCGTAAGTAGCCTGTCGACGGATGGCATAATGCATTATCTGAAGCACTGAAACGATAAACGAACAAAGAACAATGCCGGTAAAGTTTAAACTCCCTCTCTGTCATGTTCCATTTTTTAAATCCTTACATTTTAAATCGTACCTACCCAATATGGACATATTTTGTACATTGTAAGCAAATAAGATTCGCGGAATGAATTGAATGAGTGAAATACAATGCAAATTTTTAAATCGATGATACGACGGTCGTTAGAGTGTAAATCCGCTTAGGGCGCGTCACCCGGTGGCAGTTGGTGCAAGTGTGTGCAGAATTTTGAATCGGGTACATAAGCTGTGCAGTGAAACACGCCTCGGTAGGCAGATGTTAATGAAGCTGCCGCGGCCGCGACGAGAACAGGGACCCGTTTCACAACGCGTACAACACACGAGTATGATTTATCGAACATTAAACAGTATAATATTTACCAATTAACGCAATAGCATTTGTATTCTGCAGAAATAAATTTTTATTGACCGGTATTTAACATGAAAACATTAGGGAGGTGCCGGTATGTCTTCTTAAAAAAATATATGTCGATAAAATTATAGAAAATACAATGAAGGTACATAATAAATGCAAAACTTACCAAGCTTTAACACGAATGACGACTTCACCCTCAGCCGGTGTCGGCTCTGGTTTCTTCAGAATTTTGACAGTCTTTAGACCGCCGAAGCCGGTTAGGACCACGGCGCGCATCTCCTTGGGTGGCGGGGTCTCCTTTTCCTTCTCCTCTGTGGCTTTCTCCGGGGTCTCTTCTGGGGGAGTTTCGGTGGTTCCATTCTCAGTTGGGGTCTTTTCGGGCGCTGCGGCCGCAGGGGTTTCCGTGCTTTCTGTCATGTCTGATTAGTTAAGTGTACGATCGAGTGTATGTAGCGTGCAGCGTACGCGGTACGAATGAGGCGGAAGCCGGCCGGCGAGACAACGCGTCGCGAAACGAATGAGTAGGGAAGGGCGCAGCGCGCGCATCGAGGGTGCCGCGCGGCGCGGGGGTCGGGGCTAGGATTCGCGGCTATGGGTTTTCGTTGGCCACGGTGTAATAAAGTTAATCCAGGTCCTGTGTAGTGCATTATAGGAGGGGTGAGGGGTGAGCGGGGCGGCGCGGCGGCGGCCACCTGTTCGGCGAGCACCCGCGCCCGACGCCCCCACT
>CAJQZM010039323.1:15241-48651 GCA_907164665.1 Colias nastes | reverse complement strand
GCCTATATTCTCCAACACAATGAAACTGGATGGCTATCGGTTTCGCATAACGTGTGATATGGCATACGTGTAACATTAGCAATTACGTTTCCGCCACAACCAGTTCCGTGGGTCGGTCGAGTAAAGCTTCCAACTGCGTGGATCGTTCACATTTTTTCCTTAAGGTCGAACGCCCCGTGACTCATCGCGACCTTCACCTCACTCGTTTTACATCCGTCTTCCAAATACTGCAGTGTGTTTTTGGTAAAGTCCACTGGCATTTACAATTTATACACACACATTGCAGTTTTATACCGCTAAATATTCGTAATTAGTACATTCATAGTATGAATATGGTATAAAATGAAATAAGGTAAAAACAGGCCACGAAAATCATCTTCCAACTTGAGCGTCGGTCGTGGCCTTTACGTCACATTTAAAATAATTGCGCTGATGTAATTGACGAGATTCCTCTCTTTTGTACTCTGACCGCCTGGTACTTTAAAGTGCCTTCATTACGTCTTTCTTAATCGTATAGGAGGTAGCAACGTTGACAAGTGAGCATTTTAGTATAGTTGGTTCTTTGATATGCTGTTCCTCTTGCTATTTCGGTTAGAGTCCGGGCTGTCTGGCTGGTCGCAGTGGTTGCGTTTATTAGTGCGCATCTTATCTGCACAGGAAAATATCCTTAATTTAAAGTCATTTTTTAACGCGTAATTTTTAATCTTTTGCCTTTAGATAGATCCATCAGACATATATTTTTTATTGCAAGACGTTTTTTTCGTTGTTAAATAGGTGCCAGACGCAATTTTTTATTTAAAATAATTAAAATGTCATCGAAATAAGTGAAATTCTATCAAGATGAGTCCCCGTGAAGGATAAGTAATCACTGTGTAACTTATACTATATATAATATTCATTTTACTATTTACAATTTTTTTGCAACAATCTACCATGGTGCCTTCTTTTCCCAACGAACCTCAAATAGGACGTTAATGTAAACTTGATAAAAACCAGATATCATCAAGAAATTAAAGACTTTTTAACGGATTTTAAACGCGTTTTATTCATTATATTATATTCCCGAGTCTTTAATTTCTAAATGTATAATACTCGCGTAAAATCAAACACTAGAAAATACAAATATCATCAAATTCATATTTATACCCAAAAGTGTAATAAATATGAAACCATCTATTAAAAATATTAGTTTACTAATTATTCAATATAAGTATTAAAAAAGGATAATGTAATATAAATAATAAAGTTATAACTTACCTTTTAAGCGGACTCATCTTGATAGAATTTCACTTATTTCGATGACATTTTAATTATTTTAATAAAAAATTGCGTCTGGCACCTATTTAACAACGAAAAAAACGTCTTGCAATAAACTCAAACTCAAACAAACTCAAACATTCATTTATTCAATTAGACTACTATTTAGTAGCACTTTCGAATCGTCATTACATGAGTATTTTTAACATTTACCACCGATTCGGAAAGCAGTATCTATGGAGAAGAATCGGCAAGAAACTCCATAGTTGCTCTTTTAAATTATGTCAATATTACATAATATGTAACTTATATCTAACTACATAATATATCATAATATGCCAAAGAACTGTCCTGTGGTTTTTACGCGATAACCCTCCATGGGTCTTTATCGTAATAAAAAATGTATGTCTGATGGATCTATCTAAAGGCAAAAGATTAAAAATTACGCGTTAAAAAATGACTTTAAATTAAGGATATTTTCCTGTGCAGATAAGATGCGCACTAATAAACGCAACCACTGCGGCCAGCCAGACAGCCCCGGACTCTAACCGAAATAGCAAGAGAAACAGTATATCAAAAACCCAACTATACTAAAATGACTTTTTTTTTAACGTTGCTAGCTCCCGTACGATAATAATTTTAAGAAATATACAGTTGTACCTCTCAGGTAGGTACGCAGAAGCTTGTTGTTGAATGAATCTCTTTAGCTAAACAATTCTTTACAACTGTCGTAAACTACCATTATTTTTGAAGTGAACATTACTATTACAACTTCCTCTTGCAAAAATTGTCTACGCAAACAATTAAACTAAACTTCCTAGTAACGAAACTCTCGTTGTCACCCATTAAGTATCTAGTAGCTACCTGGTAAAAAAAACCACCAGGTGGACCGTCACTTTTCCCTATAATTAACCGTATACCTTTACACAAAAAACTCATCAAGCACGACAATATACACGAACCGTTTCTTACGACACGAAACCAACATAACACTTTCTAAAGACGCAAACCCACTACCCGCACTAAATTAAACGCTACAAATGCGGACGTTAGTTTGTTTTAAAACTATTTTTATGTCGTGTTAATAATGCGTATGATTGATGTATGTAATTGAAAGGAAAGTTATTCGAGCATTGTAAGCATACATTTTCAATTGGTTATATTATATAGTACAATATTAGTGGTACAGAATACCGCGTGTAAAATAAAGTTAACTGTGATGCGGTAGAATAACATTAACATAAATGGAATGGTATTCTACTTTCCCTTTATACGTAAAGATGACTTTATTAATCTAATTGAGATAAAGAACCTTGTTCTTGACATGATAATTGTTATCATGATTCTTAAACGAAAACTCTGTAAAGTTTTGGTGAATTTCTAACTCTTTAATTATGTGTTTGACCTACTTTAGTCACAACTAATAATCAAACTGAATGCAAATGATCTAAGTTATACAATCTTATTTAATTATAGGTAATTAATTTGGTAGGTAGTTAAATACTTATTGAAGTAGTTACGTATTTATATCGAGAAATAATAATCGCCTTGAGAACGATTGCTTTTAAAGAAATTCGTTTATTGCCCTAAAAATAACTTCAAAAAAGACGTTTACTTATATTTTTGCGCAAATGTATTTTATCAAGGACAAATCGCATTAATTAGTTTGACGTACGTTCATTACATGCAGAAAAATTACCAACACATGTGATTTTTAACATTCTTTCGTCAGAAATCAATAAAAAATATACACTCTACTGTTTTGTATTCACATTATATAAAACCATACTTCAACCAAAATTGAATTGTACCTATAACTACAATAGCCAATAACACTTCTAATTCTAATAAACTAGCACAAGCGTTTAATCCACGTGTAAATTATATGATCTTGAAAATACGTTTTCCCTGAGAAAACTTTGCGCGTGTCATACCCTTAACAAGGTTGTAATGTGACAAAGCTCTCGATACTAAAAGGATCGGAGCATAACCGGGGCCCATAAACATGTTTGTCACATCACACGTGTCTCAAGTTCATTTCGCTAATTGAGCCACGGGCCACGCTCTTCCCTTTACGTCACATAATACTCACTCGTGCGAGCGAAACTGCCCTGCAAATGACTTACATTTCACCAAGTCATAAACGACCTTATTACCAAGTACTAACAATCATAAACTTCGCCCATAGGTAAGGTAGCTACTAAATCTAATATTAAAATTCATAACCACTACCTACCGTTTATCTAACCGTTTAATTATAGCAGTGATGTACAAACATTTTAGGAACCTGATATATTTTAACATAACTGATGTCGTCAGCATAGCCAAAAATTTACGTAAAAAATTATTTGTGAACTTTATTTATGGTGGTGTGTCAATGTTAGCTGTTTCACAAATAGAATTAAAATATATTTCTTGTTTTATTTAAGTAAGCGAAATGAACCTAACGTTCAAGACAAGGAAGATGACTACTGTACTAATGTACCTATAATAGTAAGTATAAAGTATCGCAACCAACGCTCCGGGTGCCTATGAAATGACGTATTGCGAATTCGAGTGCCGACTCGTTTACATTGCATCGTATTTTGCAAGGCACGCATAACAACAGCTTTCGAAAGTATGTCAAGATTGCAATAGCAGTACAGCCGACTCAATCAACAAAGCGAGAAATGCAACGCATCAAAACCTTTCATTTACTAGCATTGCAACGTGAACTTAATAAAATATGCACTTGAATTTTTTACAATAAACACCGAGTTGTTTGACGACGTTCTATAGAATGAGATGGAGGTCTGTGTTTGTTAGTTGACGCTATATAGGTATCTGTTGACGTATTTAACATACTGCAGCAGTGTTTGAAGATAAATTAATATTTCAAGATGAAGTCTTTATACGACTGCTAGACTGTAAACATGAGATGAAAAATCGATTATGATATTCATAGTGCAGACGCTATTGTCAATTCTGGCTGAGTGCCACCAATTCTATGATCAAAGGGATTATCATATATGAAATCCTATCGTTTCCATTGTGACCACTATCCCGCAATAATATAGAACGGCGACCACAAGCCACTACAATCAATAAACCTGACAACGGCGAGTAGATATAACGGGACTTCGACAAACGTGGAGCGTAAATATTACGCCGAATTACCGCTCTATGAATAGTCGTATTTACGAAACAATCAACAGCCCATTGTTTAATACGCCATTCGAGGCAACACCCACATAGAATCATGACTCTCATCATGTCAGGTAAGAACTACAATGAGCGCGCGATGAATGAGCCTAACGTCGAGTCAATTTGTTTCCACACTAATTTATCGAGATCGGGGTAAATCATGACTAATCCTCTCATAATGGGAACATATTGTCCATTAAGCTTAAGATAAACGCCAAAAAGCTATTTAATGCATTGTTAGCTGAAAGATGTAAGAAACCGGTTTTATGTTGATGTCGTGTTCTGACCTCGAAGAGTTCGTGACGGAGTGGGCTGTTACTGCACCATAGATCACGCGAACGCAATGCACGATCGGGCGAATGGACTTTAAATTTTGCCGCCGATACAGCACCAGTGAAACGAATATTACGTAATCGAGATCTCAGATACTGCGATAAAGGCCGCTTTCAAAAATCCGCCGCAAACCGCCTACCTCCCGAGATATCTACCCAACTAGCTCAATAAGCTTTCGTATACCCACATCATGGAAATATAGGTAATAAGAAGTACACTACATTGGTTTAGGGAAATTAACGTACATAAAATTATATCAATACAGAAAGAGCGTATACATTCACAACATATTGCTCTCTTACATTAGCCAATGTCAATCACCAAATAATAGGATCCATTATATATGATCCTTTAACAAAAATATCTGTAGTTTGTAAAATATCCTGAGACAATGATTAATGCAGGGTTTGAAGGGAAATGGTAATATCGGACAGAATACTGATATGGTCCTGTATGAAGAACGCAAATATAAACTATCTTGCTACTGCCAAATACAACATGATTCGTAATTATTTTATTGAAATGTTATGATGGAAAATATTTTGATCACTCGTTATAGACAACTCGATAAACACACAGTAGGTGTAATATTGAACAAATATATTTTACATCACATTTACTAACTTGTACATACATTCATACATACCTACATTTACTAAAAATCATCGTTTTCGTTAAATGGTCCTCTTTATTATGGGCAAATTCTATTACAACTCATCTGCATTTAGTTCCTATGCATATTTTGCGTGACTACGCATAGGCATATAACTAGACTTATTTACTGTTAAATACATTTCTGTAACTCCTGATCTCAATAAAACTCAAATCACTCACCTTCAAGTATGATCCGTAATATTTAGTAACGTACGGGCTGTCACACTGGGACAGCACCATAATCTCCTGCTGTATGTCTTCGATCTCATCTTCAGCCTCTTCTAGATCTATTATCTTGATGGCAACCACTTGCTGTGTCCTATTGTCTACACCCTTGAACACCTCTCCGAACGATCCCTTGCCGATCTTCTCTTGCTTCGTGAAGATCAGCTCAGGGTCGACCTTCTGGAACAATGGAGGGTTCTTGAATATCTTTTTTATTAGCATTTATTTCTTTTACATGTATTATAGTAACATAAACAAACGTCATTGGAATTTATGACACCGAGGACAAAATTAATGTTATTTTAATGATAATGTAGGATAGGTTGATATTATTGAAATCATAATAATTTTATCATTGAAAACAATATTAAGAATTTTAATATTATAATCAAGCATATTCTGATAATGAATTTTATTAGAACGACACGTAAAAAATAAATATTTGCGGTAAAATTATAGGAATAGATAGTTTATCAAATAGTACATGCTTTTCGATAATAGAAACACTTTATAATATTATCTTAAAACGAAATATATGTCCCACAATGATATGCGCGTGTTATGTTAGAAAATTCAATTTAAACAAACATCAAAAATGTACGGATTATACTTATCAACACATCGCGATTAAGATAATCACTTTTTAAAAGCATTATGATACCATTTCCTGTTATAGGTACAGAACAAATAGCATTACAGATTATAAAAATAGACAAAATGAAAATGTTATTAAAAACAAACCGGTGTTTTGAATTATGACTGGTAGTGTGATAAAATATCATAGTACTCAACATTCTGTACCTACACTGCTGACTGCATTCCCAACAGCTTTAAAATATGTATCTGTCTTTGTACGTTCTTCGTACCAAAGTTTAAACCATCTTACTTGAACAATATATACTTACGTTAATTTATTGACAAAAATATGATGGTTTGGTACATTATAATAACCATACCCATTTTGGATTCATAAAGTACCTAATGAGGGAAATCACGATATCATCATAATAATAGACGTCCTTGGAAATACGAAAATAAATGCTACCCCCAATTCTTTAATCACCTTCGCTATTCCTCAGTCATAAGCGTGTAGTATAATTCAAAAACCTTTTGGCATTTGGCTGACATTGCCACGGAGTCAAGGTTTCTTGCGAACGCAAAGCGATCCAACATTTCTCTACGTGACACCTTTACAAAACACGCTACACTATGCAAATGGCGGATACTAAGGCGGGAAAAACTGCTACCAGTTATGTTAATACTGGAACTATTTTTAAACTATATATTTCGTTTTATTGCTTTGATAGATTTGCATAAAAATTTAATGATTATTATATAACAAACAAATCGTTATAGGATAATCTTATAAACAATCGATTTGACTTCGACCATATCTAGAATTTAAACTGAAATAGATTAGTAAATAGGATGCTAATAAGAAACGCAACGAATTTTCCAGAAATATCTAAACTGCGAATGTATTTTTCGAAGCACGTGGATCATTTTATCGGGTTTAGCCGGCCGAACATAGTGGGGGAGACGTGACACGAATGATAAATAGCACAAAATTGGAGCACATTGTGATATAAATCTTATAACATTCATAATCTGGAGGTGAAATCTGCGAGAAGAAAATGGAAAGTGACGCTCTTGATAGATAGTTCAATACGATTATATTCCCAGATGAAATATCAAAGTGTGAACGTACTTCTAAACATGATTACCACTTAAAACAAGCTATGATCTAAACGAGCGTAATTGATTCAATGAAACAAATCAGAAAGCCTTATTTTGTATGCAATAAAGATATATTTTGTGCGATGAGTATGATAACAAAGAGGCGGCAATAACGACATTACGCCCTCTTTAAATTCTACTCGTAAAGGAACCTATAGGGAGTCATAAAACGAAAGACTCATTGCAGAGAGGACAAAAACGTTTATTATGTTTTGCTGGGTTAATTCAAAAAGTTTAATATAGCTAAGCTATTTGCAGGCGTTTTTATGCAAAAGCCAATACAGACCAAGATCTGACGTGGCTGTGCTGTTTTATCTATCTCTTAATTAAAATATTATGCAGATCTTGGATTCTAAATTCTTACACAATAAGTGCCTGACGATACAAAAAATATAAACTTTCACAATTTTCAGTGTTTTAAGTAGTTAAAATTTTAAAATTTGGAATTGTATTTGTAATGAGCATTTTATTGACTCACTTTTCTGTAGTACTTAGGTAACGATATTTGAGTTGTAATAAAAAGTACAGTGGACTCGTAAATAACACAAAATCTCAGTTCTATGTATCATTTCAGTAAGGGTAAGTAATAAATTAAAATTCCTTTTTTTTTTTTTTTTTTTTTTATGTGAAGAGCAGGCAAACGAGCAGACGAGTCATCTGATGGTAAATGATCATCGTCGCCCACTTGCACCCACAATACCAGGGGTATGGCGAGTGTGTTGCCGGCCTTTAAGGTAGGTGTACGCTCTTTTCTTGAAGGTCCCCAAATCGTAACTCATTGGAAACACTGCCCGCGGGAGCTGATTCCAAATTTCGGTAGCACGAGGCAAAAAACTTCTTCTAAAGCGAACAGTTGTTGATCGCCAGCTGTCCAGATGGTATGGATGGAATTTCAGCTTATGACGTGCCGTACGATGGTGGAATTCAGCAGCAGGCAGTGCACCAAACAGTTCTTCAGAGCACTCCCCATGATAAATGCGGTAGAAGACGCATAAGGAAGCGACTTCTCTACGCAGTGCCAAAGAATCAAGCCGATCGGTTAGACTTGGCTCGCCAACGAGTTGCACAGCTCTCCGTTGAATTCGGTCAAATGGAAGGAGATACTGTTGAGGTGCACCGGCCCAGAGATGGGGGCAGTATTCCATATGCGGCCTGACTTGCGCCTTATAAAGGTTAAGGCGATGGCTCGGAGTGAAATACTGCCCCGCTCTACAGAGTACACCTAGTTTCTGCGAAGCTAACTTAGCTTTACCTTCCAGATGACAAGAGAACTGCACATCACTCGAGATTTCGAGTCCAAGAATTCCGATACTGGCTGTGGCTTTTAGAGGAGTACTTTGAAAAACGGGAGTCGCGATAAAGGGATTCTTCTTAGCGGTGAATGCGCAGACTTGTGTCTTATTGGGGTTAAATTGGACCAGGTTAATTCGACCCCAATTCGAGACTTCATCTAAGGAAGTTTCGATTACGGACACAAGATCGTTCCGGCACTCAATGACGCGATCCCGAGAAATATTGCTGCGGCCGGCATAAACTGCATCACACGTACTGTCGTCTGCATAGCAATGAATGCTGCTAACGCGCAGCAAATCATTGATATGCAGAAGAAACAGTGTGGGAGACAGAACGCAGCCCTGTGGTACACCAGCATTCACGAGCTTAGGTTCGGAGCATGAACCGTCGACCACGACTTTCATACTACGCTCAGTGAGAAAACTGGTGACCCATCGGCAAAATTTCTCGGGAAGCCCATAGGAAGAAAGCTTCGAAAGAAGCGCTTTGTGCCAGACCCGATCAAAGGCTTTCGCTATGTCCAAACTGACCGCCAACGCTTCACCCTTGCTCTCAATCGCCTCCGCCCAACGATGTGTTAAATATACTAGAAGATCACCAGCCGATCGTCCGTGACGGAATCCATACTGACGGTCACAGATCAGCTGGTGCTCTTCCAGATACTTCAGCAACTGGCGATTGATAATGGATTCCATTATCTTGGAGAGCAAAGAAGTGATAGCTATGGGTCGATAATTGGACGGGTCTGAGCGATCGCCCTTTTTCGGGATAGGATGCACTAAAGCTGTCTTCCATGAGTTCGGGACAACGCCAGTAGAGTAGGAGTGCCGGAAAAGTCGCGTGAGAACCGGAGCCAATTCAGGTGCGCACATCTTAAGCACTATGGGAGGAATACCGTCAGGGCCACTTGACTTATGGACGTCCAGGGAAAGGAGTGCTTTACGCACTGCTCTCTGACTAAAACGAATGTCGGGCATAGATGCATCACATCGTGGAATGGTAGGTGGTAAGTACCCTGTGTCGTCCAACGTCGAATTAGCAGCGAAGAGAGAGCCAAGAAGGTCGGCTTTCTCTTTTGCTGTGTGGGCTAACGAGTCATTCTCCATGCGCAGAGATGGTAGGGACGGCTGACAAAAATTCCCTTGCACAGCTTTAGCGAGGGCCCAAAAGGCTCGAGTTCCCGAAGGAAGTAGGGCAAGTTTTTCGCCAAGCTTAGCAATGTGCTCTGCCTTCGCTCTTGCAATAGCCTTCTTGAAGGACCTAGAGGCCGAGTTTAATTCTCTTTTCAATGTACGGGCGTTTGGATCACTAGATGCGAGTGCATTGGCCCAGGCCTGGTAGCAATCTTGTTTACGGCGAGATGCCGATTTGCAAGAGCGACCAAACCAAGGCTGGGACTTGCCACCCACGGGAACAACGGAGTTTGGAACAAAGAGCTCCATTCCCTGAAGCACCACATCGGCGACAGAGTCAGCACACGCACTAGGATCATTCGCGGAGAAACAAACTCGACTCCAGGGATATGATGAGAAGAAAGTACGCATCCCATCCCAATCTGCAGACTTATAGTGCCAGACGCGACGGTGGCCTGCACGTGGAGGCCGAGGTAGGCGCAAGATTGGCACTGAACTCCGGACTAGGCAGTGGTCGGAAGAGCCCATAGGAGCATCGACATTTACCTGGTAGCCCTCCGGATGGGAAGTCAGCAGAAGGTCCAACAAAGAAGGCGAATGGTCCTCAATATCGGGAATTCGCGTGGGCGATGATACCAATTGAGTGAGGTTATAGGCAAGAGCGAAGTCGTGTACAGATCTACCTGCGTGGTCGGTTGTTCGTGACTTGAGAAATTCAGCATGATGAGCATTGAAGTCACCAAGGACAACAATTTCTGCAGCAGGAGTCTGATTAAGCACGGTGTCAACCGACGACTGAATGTGCTCAAAGAGTCGGTCCGATTCGTCGTTTCCGCTATGGGACCTATAGAGGCACGCATAGATGCGCGGGTGGTCATCGCATTCCACACGTAGCCAAAGGATGGAAAGGTCCCTACCTTCAAGATGACCAAGGCGACGAAAGCAGACATCTTCCCGGATATAAGCGCATACACCAGCGCGGGGTAGAAAATTGTGCTCCAAGCTAAAGCCTGGGTAACTAAGGTATGATACATCAGACGGTGAAGATATCTGAGTTTCGGTTAGAAACAGTAAGGCCGGCTTCGCCGTTTCGAGGTGGTAATGCACGGCGTTGATGTTAGAATGAATACCCCTGATATTGCAAAAGTTAACGCGGAGCGTGGAAAGGGGTGCGCTGGTCTTTCTGCTCTTTTTGCCTGGTAAGGAGGTAACGAGCGGTATTTTGCCCTCCCCAGAATACGTAGGGCGGCCCGAACGAGATTGTTCAGGGAGGGATTCTCCAGCATCAATGGAGCTGGTACCCTCCTGGGGTAAATTTCTGTTAAAAACCGCTGCCATGATGCTTAAAGGGAGGGGGGGGGGGGGAAATGGGCTACCGGATTCCTCACTCACCCAATGCGAAACGCAAATTAATGCTTCACGCCGGTTTCCTGTGAGGTAGTGGTCCTGCCCCGGACGAACTACAGCCCGTTCGTGCTACATACAGAGACTGTATGCAGCTGTAGTTCTACCACTCTAAACTAATCGCCAGAGCCTCGTTTGTAGACCAGCAGGGTGCACCACGAGCAGGTGAGGTTGCAGTGAGGTCCTCTTAAAGATAACAGAATTTACGACTAAAGTTGCGACAAGAAATAATAATGTGTGCTTCGTTATAGCGACGATATAAAATATTCTTGTTATTTTTGTTTTAAACAATAATAAAACTTATGTTTCACTTATTTTATTCCATATTTTTTTTGTAATTAAATTTCATCATACTTTTATCATTAAGATAGGGGAACAACGTATGTGGAAAATGCATCATTACTCTTATCAGCTATTTTTGATAATTAAACAATTTTATTAATGTTATGAATATACGTCAATAAGTGATTAAAATGTTTACTTAATTAATAATCAAAGTTCTATAAATATGTTTTCTTTCAATGATAATTTATTCTCTGGGTAATTAATTTAAGCACTTAATCGTTATAAACCAGGGCTTTTTACTTTCCAACGAAGAATTGATTCTTTATTTCATTGAACTTCCTTATACCATGAACTTATACTATGGACAGATTTCAATCTGGATATTTATAATATTATATGTGATTCCTGAGTGTTTTAAATACGAGTATGTATTACGGGCGCACCGCTAGGTAGCGAATATTAAAATGTTGTAGAACAAGAAATTATAACACACTGACTTATAAAAAAAAAACGTTGCCAAAACATAATGACAGCGAAATATCCATATAAAATATAAGACCAACTTGTAAAAGACATTCATTTCTTCAAAACGTTCACGAATCACACAAAGCAAGAGCTACATATTAAAATAATCGTAAATCAATACTGGTATGGCAACCACTAAATATACTTTTCTTCCATACAATTACTACATACTTTACAGTTATCATGTTTAAGCATTCACCAAATAGAAGCAGGTAAGATGCGGATTGCGACAGTAATTCATTAGGTGATGGTGAGCCCCTTTTAAGAAAACCTACAATCTGTTTAAGGTATGTGAGAACCCGTTTGGATACTTTTTGTACCTCGAGCATTACGCCATTATACCATATAGTAATTTCACCAACGCGTAAATCTATATTTTAACATTTTTTTTTATTCTAGAATATTATTGGAGGTAGGATTAGGACAGATAGTAAACCCTGGCGAACGGCGAATGGCGGACCAAACTAAACCAAATGCCCGTTTTTATGTTCACTGTCCTACGAGGGTAAATCTTAAGTAGATATAACCTGAAACTTCCTTTCTATCGTTATATCTTTTTGTACATTTATTGTTACTAAGTATAGAACACCTACATTATTTTAATTGCACAAAACCTAATGAATAAGCAAAACGATGTTGAAATACTATTAGCATTGCAGAGGCGTAGGTATTCAAGAGATAAAAGGTCGGCTCTGATTTGCACTGGGTACATCTCTAGTCTATGTATTATAACACAAAGAAAAGAATATTGCACATCGTTTAAATAAATATTTGGTACACAACTGCTTTAATGTCAATTTTAAATATATTTTGTGATTTTAAGAAAAAAAAAACGATCTGACGGATAAGCACCTACCTAAATAATAAAGAGTTTAGCAGTACTGGTTTATAATGTAAATTTAAATATATAAATAACAATGAATAAACAAAATGAATCCTTTCAAAGGTCTCTTCGTTTCATAATAATCGTCGTACAATTGGTTAATCTGAAAGATTGTAAAATAACACTTATATAACTTCCTGGCTTTAGATTATGCGATTATCACAACTATTTATAATGAATATAATAACGTACTATTAAGCGACAATAGAGCGATGTTTTATTAATGTCAATAATGTTTTTATTAACTGTTGGAGTGTATGATATAGCAATTGCTTTATTTACTTCATTTAATAGAAAGCGTCGGGTATAGCTGTAAGTAATTATTATCAGCCGGACTAACGATTGTAACTTTAACTAGATCCACAAGGATTTAATAAATTACCTGCAATGAAAGGGCGTTACGACTTGTTCGCGATTAAATGGCGCTTAATTGACACTATCCGCACTCAGCGTTTCCAGCTATTAAAACCTTACTTTTTCAAACCTGTTTTCAATGAAAGTGACGTAGTTCCTCGTTTCATTGTTTGAGTCATGCGAATAGGTGATTTATTGCTGCAATGCAAGCGGAGATTGCAACTATAAAGATTTAGACTACGACACAAATTGCAACATAAATATAACTGACATTTGTAACGACACTAATTTCACGGCGCATACTTGTCTTATGTGCACGTAATGGTCACAAAGAAGAGTCGTATTATATCGAATATGTTGCATATATATTGGAACAATAATCACGAAGTATGCTGATTTCATAGTGTCACAGAAGCCGCATAGGTACCTTGGGTGTATATTAGAAACGCATTCGTGTCGGGTGACGCGTGCGCAGCCGACATCCGACACGCATTGCGAGAGACGAGGAAATAAAGTTGTAATTCTAAACGATTAATAAACGCGCGGAGCGTAAGAAATTATTGCTTTCTTATGCGTTCACGGTGTGAATGAAAAAACCAAATGAGAATGTAGTAATGGAAGTCGTTATATAAATTTTTGCTAGTTGTCATTTACAAAATTCAGAAAAAGACGCACATTTGGCACAACCAAATTAAAATATCTAAATCAGCAAAACGAAATTCAACCAATCGTCATGTATGAACTTACGTTAGCGGCATGTCGATTATGCGACGGTCGATGTGGTGCCGGCCTGGCTGGCTGCGGAGGCACTTTGAGCTGCCTACGATCAAACGAAGACGCATTGCTGCCAGACCAGCTCCACCGACCGGGACCGTTGCTCCCGTGCGGCAGGGAATACGAAGACTGAGGCCTCAGATGCCTCACACTGGGTCCGGACAGTATTGGACCCGCAGGACCGCGTTGCGGCATCGACCCCGCGGGACCTTGGACGTAATGGTAATGAGGAGTAGACACCGCAGCGCCCCACATTTTGTATAACTTGTCACTCACAACACTTTTCAAATCACAATTCACCTCACCTCATTATATCAGCAGTGATTGCTAACTGATCCACATTACACTACATAACTGGCCGCTGCCTTATCATCCCTACACCTGATAATATTATAATTAGCCGATTATATTTATTTTTATGAAATGATAAGTCGCGCAATACCAGAAGCGAGCGAAACTGGCCACAGTTTGAACTATAATGACTACTTGGAAACGTTGACACTTTGAAAGCAAGACCTCACCGGACGTAAGTAAGACGCGATTGGAATTAATTCACGTTTGATGGACAATGGTCTCACCGAATATGGTCGCTAATGAACCTAAAGTAATTTAAACGTATTTTTGTTTAGAAATATTGCGGTCAGTGAAGTCATTTAAAGTCACTACACTGTTAAAGGCCAAAATTACAACGGTATCGCGTCTTCCAGTAGAATATAATGGGAAGCTCCGAAAACGTGGCACTGAACTGCGTTTTAAAGTTCACGTCACTGAATATTACAATCCAATGGTAACTTAAACAACAGCCACACGGTTTCCACTCCGTCGAACAGCACAAGAGAAATCAGTCCCGACACGACAAATCCATAGTGATGGATGGCGTGTGAGTTACAACGCATTTGAGTGTAGACTGTTGCGTGCTGGCTGCGGTCGTAAAGCGTTCCACATCGGCCGTCCTGGCAATTGCATTATAATTTTTCGCAAGGGAGCGCGGGGGCGCAACGATTGCGCGGGCGGCGGGCGGAGAGCGGCGCCAACAGACCGTGCAGCACCAGCTGCTTCGGCGCGCCGCTTCGCTTCCACGCTAAACATTACACAGAGCACCGCGGTGAACCACCAGCCGCGTGAATCGCAACGCGACCGACCGCAATCACCGCTAAACTACGAATTGCCCACTCTAAAACTGTAAGCCTGCAACGTTATCATTGCACGTAACGCTACATTGTCAGCTGCTGAATAAAACTAGGCCTCAATAATGGCACCATAAAAAATACCCGCAGTTGAAAGAGAAAGTTAATGAACACATTTGCAACACAATCAAATCTGTCTGTGGACTGCTGCAAAACAATAGATGCCCTCGTGTCAAAATAGTACCTACTACGAGAAACATGTAGGTATAGGATGAATCGTTCTCAAAACAAAGAACAAATTGAAGGAACAATGACAAATTGGTTTTAGGCGTTCCCGTTAACGAGCGCGAAAGTCAGTGAAACAAAGGCATTACGAAACTTTCGTTGACCTGCTCTAGCAAGTATTTGGCTTGACGCACACTATGTACAAAGGATTAGTATTCCGTTTACGACATTTCACGGCAATGGCAGTGGCTTGGACTGTTCTGAGGAGTCACCGGCCTCAGCCGTGATGTGAATACCGACCGATGTCATTCCATACTTTTACAGCAGCGCTTCACATCACCATAACCGTACGATATTGGTCGACGTGACCCACATATATTATTTGGGCTTAGGTCCGTTAGGTCCTTTTTTGGGATACATATAAACTGATACAGACAAGCTTGTTGTTAACAAGCAAAATAAAACTAATAAGAATATGGCGTTTTAGTCATGATCTACAATCTACATGATCATAATAAAACCTACACAAGATGGCTCTCTCTTATTTAGTTTCCGCATACGTATCTTAATCACCTTGACAAATTTTAAGCGAACGTTATCATTAGCTTAACTTTAAAACCAAGATAAGACGAGTGAAAACGTTGTCAAATTTATAAAACACACGCACATCAAACGCTAGAACAAATACTTTTTAGTGCCAATAAAAACGAAGTATAAGACCTCAAAGTCTAAAACCTTAAACAACCGACAGACACCGAGGCCTACGCGTGACTAAAAGAAGCAAGGAGTAATCATTTAACAATAAATTCTGAGAATAATAGAAGCGCACGTATCGTAGGATGTACGCATTTATACAAATATGGACCTTAAGATGTAAAATTGATTGAAGATATTCCAATCAATTGTACATGAGTACTATTACGAAAAGTGTTAAATGAAATTTCCTAACTATCCATTGATCTCCACTTCAAAACAAGATAATGTTATCTTGATTCATGACATTCCATGTTCTATCTATAGAAGGAAAAGATAAAAGATTAACCATATAAAATGATTGTGCAAAATATTGTTCGTTGTTTGAAAAATAAAGGAAGTAATATACATGCTCATACCAGAACAAAGCTTTATGAAGCGATGGCAAATGGGATCAGTTTTGCAAAGAAGTTAGGTAATAATATATAAACAGATCTATTCTCAAATTGTAAACATCACTGTATACCTTACGAACAAAAGTCGAATAAAAATAGCCTCAAACGCAATATGTATCCATCATTTATATAAACAACTGGATTGCAGTAAAATTAAATACCTGTGTACGCTAGGAAGCTGGATCTAGTTGCCGGTGCCTCAGAACATAAATCGTCTAAACACAACAGTTCCAAAATTTATCGCCACGACTTAAGTATTCACTGTACGCGGAAATCGCCCGACTGTTTCATTTACCATTAAATAACATTGTTATTGGACGGGAATAAACGGCGATAGAAATACATTGAAACAGTTCCGATTCACCGCATACGTGCTTTTGATCGGTGGAGAATTGAGTTCGATTAAATAGAGCTGTTTCGTGTTACATTCTTTTTATAGCGATACAGCATACCTATCGTTTCAAACTCTTCTAAGTTAACAACGAAAATGCAATGCAATGCAGTAAATTGTTTTCAACTGCTTGTGAGATTATTTTAAATTCGACTAAAAATTCGCAAAACGGCATATTTCTAATAATTCTTGATTATTTTACAGACAAACCAAACAATAAAAGATATTCTTTATTTTTATACTAACACTCACAATAAAAATAAAGATATAACATTGATTTAAAACTATTATGAGGCAATTACGTAACCATTATCTTATATAACCACAAAGTAAACTATCAAAAACCGTGTGAACAAGAAAGAGCCAGCGTCATTAGCTTCGAATGATGTAAGAACTGTTATTGAAATGATCTAGTTATTAGACAGTCCGCACCTGACCATTGCGAGCACAAAACATCCCATTTGCGTCACATCGGAAACGCATTAAGTGAACGAGTACGGCGCCATGAAAGCGCAATATCCGACCGACACACCAGCACCCGGTTGTTGCTGTATTAGCGCCGATATTAAACATCGTATGAGACCAATGACAACGAATCAACTTACAATCACCGGCTTGCCAGCCTTTCCATTCAACAAAAAGCCAATTTGCTATAACAACATTCACGTCTTAAGAATTTTCAAAAAACGGACTTTCTGAAACATTGGCCAGAACCCCATAAAACTTAATTTAATTTTCTATAAAAGCCGCTTAAGGAAATTAAATCATTTTAATGTCATAACTTCGGACGATTTTCTAATAATCCCTAAAAGCTGTCCCTGTTAATTAATGTTAATTTACCGCTTCAAGCAGAAACTTAAATGATTTCAAAACTCTGCCTTCAAATTAAGCAATGGGCGATTCAATTAAGATCTACAAGCTTTGTGTTACTGCTTTAGGCTTTAGAGGCCGATTAAATTTAAGAACAGTTTTTATGTTGGTGTCCTTTTACAACATGAAAAATCAAGCTTCGTTATTTTGTGTATTATTCTTTGAAGTTAAATCACATAGAATTTTAACCGTAATTATAAAATTCCAAAGATAAAATGTGCGAACACTTCCATATAGCAGATATGTTCGTGAGCGTATAGAGATAAATCGGATGTTCCGCAAAAAGGAAGACCAATAAAATGTTCCCATTCCGACGGCGTCTTATTTAAGAGCTCTCGATTATTCAACGTGAACCGACTCGTGCAGTGAATGCAGCGGCAATGGTCCGAAAACAGCTATTTCCACCTTGCGCCTCGCGAAGAAAGAGAAAATCGATGTTCCACCGACGTGCTCCTCCTGACGCTGTGTAACAACTGTGTTCGACAAACTGCAGGTGACGACATACGTGTTATGACTGCTCCAGCGCTTCTACCTACTTCTAACTTCAAACAGAACTGAGAATTATAACCCAATTCATATGTATATTCACTATACGGATTCTTAGTAATATTACCAATTCTGCTTGCCAAATAGAAGATGCAAAAAAGTAAACAATGATTATACATGACATACCAACCCCGTAAGCATCTACTATAATAATTAGTACAGGGTGATTGACATCCGAAAATGAGAGTTTGGTAGGCGACGAAACGAAGGGGTTGTATATTCGTTTCTCACCCCATCCATCACCGTAGAAAACTCGATAAGAAACTGTTAAGATACCTACTTATACTATTAGTACTTCCATCTATTTTGGAATCATTATCCAGAATATCTATATCAATAACTGCAATAAATAGTATGGGATGTTTACGACATAAAAAAGCTTCCGAAACATATCACCAAGTTTGTCAAAGTGAAGATGACGACTGGGCCACTTTTGTCAATATTAATTTAAGATACCATTTGACATGTGTCCATAATGTGGACAAGGTGTAGACAGCATTTGAAAAGGAAGTATCAGTGTCTAGTTTGATCACCATTTCAACATGTTAGCTGAAACTTGTGGGTAGCGACATCACCGTTATTAAAAAATGTCATACAGATGTATTTGTTAGAGGACTTTCAATCGAAATTTCCATTCTGATCTGAATATGTTGGAATAATAATAAATACATACATACAATGAACATAAAAAATTTCAAAAAATGGAAATAATTCAGTTTAAACAAGTACTTAATGCTGGATAAATATGACTAACTACAATGTGTATATAAGTAATCTATATGGTACAAGCGTCGCGACCTTAAAATACGATAGGTTATGCGGCTTACCACCGAGATGAAAGTTCACACTGTATCTCATTACCTAGGTGTTAGAAAGCGGAGCAACCAGCAGGTCTATTATAATCTATTGATGTATATAAATAACAGTAATTATGGGAACTTAATATTGTCATAATTATTTCATAATAACAATTGCTCTATGATGGCATTATATTGTATGCTTAATGATATTTTTTTCTCTTGTTAAATTCCATTAAAGTTAGTTTTAACGATATCCAATAGTTTCTTACAAAATTATTTCCTCGGGGGCATTTTCTACTTTACTCAAGCTGAAGTAACATTGCTTTCGCATGAATAATACACTCCCGAAATTTGTTACAAAAATATCCTCATGTGTCATGTTCAAGTCAGATTCGTGCACATATTTTCCTCTCAAGAAAATCTATTTACTCCTAAACAATACTGTGAATGAAAGTAATTTTTGAAAGTGGCCGCGGTGCGATCACGCAACCGAAGAGCCGATTAAATGGACGCAATCAGTATAAAATACAACGTTATCGCAATAATTATTTTACGAAATTATTACACATTTGTGTATTCGTCTTATATAATGACGGATTATATTTTAAAGTAGATTTTTTAAACAAATTAAAAGACTTTTTTAATAAAATATGTAGAAATCAATTGCACTCATCATTTTTTATTATTGACTGCATTCTAAGTGTTTAATTAGTAAGTAATCCTTATATACAAGTATACTTATATAAAATTATGTACATTCTTGTCATGATAGTATTGCTATGTGTGATTGAAAACACTCAACATCTGTACCAAAATTGGTAACTAAAATCAAAGGAAAAATTAAAATTACGCTTAGCATAAAATATTTTTGATATTTAAAATGGCTACAACGTTCAGGAAAATGTACTAAACGAGGAAACTTGTGTGTTTTAATAACGCCATTACAGTTTTATTCCTTGATAAAAAGAATCGTTTGTAAAAACGCGGTAAATTCCAGCTTGTATTATTAGTGTAAAGTTATCTTGTATTAAAACTATTTCGTAGCGACACTCAGAAACATTTCCACTAGTTTTTAATCACTTCATATCTAACTTATCTCTGATAATCTATACTCTATAGCACCTGTGAATCATTAAGTGTATGTGAATACATATTAGTCACATTTATTTACAATACTAAAATAATCTAAGGTTTTCTAAGTATATAATTTAAATTTAAATAAATGAACCTAACGAAAATAAGGAACGCGAGTCGTGTATGATCTCTGTTACTATTCATCTTGGCAATTACCATCTTATTTAAACAATGTGCCTAACAAACACGCAGCGAAAGGTGTCAACACCTGATTTTATCTATAGTTGTATATCCAATCAATTTTCATAATAGGGAAGCATAGCGTTTCGTTCAGAAACCGGCATTCATTATCGACCTAACGACATAGTAATAATTACATTCCTTACACTAACACAATCTATTGTGTTTGTGTAACGAGTAAACTATGAGTTAATAGCTTACTCAACACAAGCATTGCCGTGAGCGTGAAGATGGCACGGCTATTGAACAAACGGGGGACCTGCGCCCGCGCAGCGCAAGGTCACTGTGACATTACCGACCGGACAATTAGCATGAATTACTGCCATTTCGCAAAGGAGTTGTAAACAACAACACGGTGGAATGTATCGACAAATATGACAGATGTAAAACTTGCCTCACCTAATTATGATATAACCTATTTGTGAATGTGCACTGCGATATAAATTTGATATTTTTATCTTTATCTTCTTTTGCAATACAACAAAACGTTTTGCTCTAGATTTCATAACAAAAAATTGCCTTCATGGTCGTAGAAATTTAGACAAATTAAAGCAAATCAGTAAAATAGCATGAAATATTTATCCTTGAAAGTTGGCAACTTTTACATTACCAACATTAGGTAAACTCTGATAATTTCTGTCACGAATTTGTAACTCCACGCTAACAGTAGTTTGTTTACTACGCACCTCTGCACAATATTTTTAGCATAAACAAAGAATCGCGTGTACTACAATAATCTATAAGGCCAAGGGCAGACGGGCACGCAGAAACAATTATTGCATTCATTATTTTATCATACCATTATTTTATTTCAGAGAATTCTTGACATTAAATGACCAGAGCCGGGGACTTCCTAAGTTAAGCGCAAAGGAAAATGCTACTGAAATTGCAATCTCATGACATTGAACATTCATAATTTGTGTTATTCCGTACTACAATACCTAGGTATTAGTAGGTTAATATTATAGACTAATAAGACATAGGCCGGGAAATATACGTCCATCATACCTAGTCTCACGCAGTGGTATAAGATAAAATATAATCAACTGCATAATGCAAATACAATTATTTGGCCCGTCAATATAGCATCTAATACCGAAGATCAACAAAGCAAAAACTGAATGTAATCGATTTATTAAAATTGAATCGCTCCGGCACGTGGACCCGACATGTGATTACAAAAAGCGCAATCAAAGGAAGATAGATGAGTTCCATGTGCAGGTCTGTGATTAGGAAGCCGCTCTCTTATTTTATAATATACTGGTATCGAACTAAGCAATCTATGTTATTTAGCACATTTATTGCCAAGCCCACCAAGACAGCTTCATTATAATCCAACGCTGTATACTGACGCTGTTCCATATATGTAGTAGGTAATATAAAACTGTATTTAATGTGTGATTTTTTAATAAAATTGCAACACTGTAATTTAATACAAATGTTTAACGTTTAAGCTTCATCCGCTCGCTCGCTCGCTCGCTTCAGCCGTGGGACGTCCACTGCTGGACAAAGGCCTCCCTCAAGGATTTCCAGTGCGACCGGTCACCGGCGGCCTGCATCCAGCGGCTCCCTGCCACTCGGACCAGGTCGTCTGTCCATCTTGTTGGAGGTCGTCCCACGCTTCGTCGTCCCGTTTGTGGACTCCATTCCAGAACCTTTTTGCCCCAACGGCCATCGGTTCTACGGGCTATGTGCCCCGCCCATTGCCACTTCAACGTGCTAATCCGGCGAGCTATGTCGGTGACGCCGGTTCTCCTACGGATCTCCTCATTTCTGATTCGATCTCGTAGGGAAACTCCGAGCATAGCCCTTTCCATAGCACGTTGGGCGACGCTGAGCTTGTGCACATGGCCCTGGGTTAGAGGCCACGTCTCTGTTCCGTAGGTCATCACAAAGCTTCATCCAAAGCTATGTAATTAGTAATTTTTATAATTAAACTAGCGGTCCGCCCCGGCTTCGCCCGTGGTACCTACATGTTTAAACTATCCTATCTCTCAAGTTGGATCGAACTGCACATGGTGTGCGAATTTTATTATAATCGGTTAAGTGGTTTAGGAGTCCATTGAGGACAAACATTGTGACACGAGATTTATATATATTAAGATTTCGTACTGACACGTGTTAAATATCAAACTCGTCTCGGCAATGAACGCTGCCACCTCATCTGCCCTGACCCAATCTATCTGCCCCATTCCATACCTCACTAGGGAACAAGGGGTTTTATATTTCTATTCGATTATAGATAGTCCCATTGTATGAATCGGCTTATAACATAAATGGTTGTGCAAGTCTAAATATTTTTCATGGCAAAAGAAAGACCATTGTTTCCGCATCTTGAACAGCCGAAAATAAAACATTTATATTCAATTCGCTTCACTCGAATTGCTTAAAGTATAATCTGATTTGTGTTCAATCCCGGAAATGAAGCCTTATACAACCGTATCGCGATTTATTGGGGAAGCCTAGAAACCTTTTAAATTATAAAAAATAAATGCGAAAGTCTACCCTGCGAATTGCTTAACAGATGGACGCCTTACACAATTTCATAAAAATAAATATTTTGCTCTACATTTTCACCCAATTACTATTTCGTCATGAATTCTAAATGTAAGAAAATATGTTGGCATGTATGTGTGTGTCTTCTTATAGAGAAATATGACGTCCTAATACTCCTAATCGTAATGTTTGTATGGTTATAAGAATTTAGTTATAACGTAATAAAGTTTACATCTTAATTTCTAATGTTTTACAAGTTTCAATTCAATGTTTTATCTAGGTATATGCCTGATCGTTATTATACTGGTGATTTATTACACTGTAAAATTTGATTGGTCAATGGTTATATTATATGCCATAACTTTCAATGAAATAATATTCAAAAAACATAACTCACAAAGTTTCACATAAACAATTTATAAATAGTAAGAGACAATAACCGCTTTGATTGATTGTTCTTAATTACTTTTTCGTGACCTTCGATATTGCGAATGGTCTGAAAAGAAATTGGGAAATTAAAATATTTTATCGTACAATAAACTTTTACTTGCTTGCGCGATATACCAAATTAAACATAATGTGAATGGTCGAGCATGTAAAAACCCCTAGCAATTTATGTCATCAATAAATTATTATAAGTGGCGACTTGTTAAATGGTTTGTAAGTAGGACAAAAAAGGGGACGGTGGGGTTCTTGCGACTCGGCTAAAACGAATGGTGACAAAACCTTACCCCACCACCTCTCACCCGCAGGTCAAAGGTCAATTATGGCTTGTACCATAAATAGAACCTTTCAACACTGCATTTTACAATTTTACACCAAATCCCTTAACTTTGCCATAGCCTCAAGATGGCTTATTATTGACTGCTCACGCAGCCAGGGTGTTCACAGCACACATCCTCTTCAATACCTACAACTAAACTACTTAGGTTGCACTAGTATTTATAAACGATCGTTTCGTTGGCTTCACGTCGCTGTCAAAGGGTAACTTCATTCAAAAAGGTTAAATATAAATGCACCGTTGTCGGTTGTACTTGTACTGTACCTACTGGCAATTTATTAACAATAGCGTCGACGGAGTTTGTCCGCAACTCTGGAATTATGCACGATTCTATACACAAAAACTAACTGTTAAATTTTGTCTCTAGTTACCGAAAATTTTGAAGGTGCGTTTTGTTTTTAAATATAAATCACATAAAGTGGGGTATAAATTAGAATGTGAGATAAATACATTGATACATAATTAATTTGAACCTATATGATGCAATGTGATTGTTAAAATATTGATGTCAATTAGGTACTTTCCCGAAATTTAAAACAATAGAATTTGTAATAAACAAGGTACATCGATAGTTGAATATGTAAATATTTTAACTTTATTCATAGTTTCCTATGAAGTTGATTGTTGATAAATCCGGGTCAACGACCTATGCGCACGACTGCCTTACTGAAAATGTTTTAAATCGACAAGATGACTAACAATAATTTTGAATAGACTTTTTATTAACACACTGCACCACTACGACCACAGTAGTAGTAAGTAAAAAAATAAATTAGTTGGCATAATATAATGATGGAGCTCAAATCTACAATTGAACCACATAAATAAAAGAAAATCAGATAAAGATTATCGCGCAAAAAAACCTTTTGTTCGACGTGTGTGAATAACAATCGTGGTAAATTATAATACGTATAAATGCGCAGATAAAAAATAAAAATGTCCTTTTAAAAGTATAAATCGCGAATTGCAATTTCCTGAGATGATCCATTGAAATGTTACATTTTTTAGGCCTGACCTTGAGTTTTTTAGAGGACGCAATTTTATTTTTTTGATGTGTAGGGGGGGTCAGTGTGAAGCTAAAACCAAGTTTGTGGGGTCGCCACCCTTGTCCCATGGCCGCCATCTTGAAAATAGCGGTTGAAATGGTTTTAACGATATATCTCTTAAACTATTTATCTGATAATAAAACAATCTTAACATTATTTGTTGCAAATTAAATTCTCTACAACTTTGATTCAGTAACTTTTTGTCGTAGAACTATAAATAAAAAAGTTATAAGCGAAAATGTTCAGAAATTAGAGCTATTTATATTTTTCAATAAAATTTTTTTTTATCATTTTACGAAGAAATAATATAAGACTATTTTTGTAGATTGTTTTTCGAGGAACAACTTTTATATACAACATTTTTTCATTACGTCAATAGCTAAGGTTTTACAGCGCTCTGAAGTGAGTACTATTTTTCAGTAGTAACTATACATAATAAATTGGCTATTGGCTCTTTTCCCAGACTCCACAACAATGGAAGCACACTGCAGAACATTTCAGCCCTGCTTTTCGACGTAAAAAAAAAACGCACTTCCAGACTCTACCTCCTGGGTTGTGGGGAAAAGATTCAATAATTAATTATTAATAATATTGTAAAATTAATTATTAAAAATATTATTATAACAAAAATAAAATAATTACTGGTGACAAATTATTATTAGTACACACATAATATATCGTATTCTGTATAGTAAAGAGTACTTAAAATAGTACTCACTTCGGATGGCTGTAAAACCTTAGCTATTTACTTAATGAAAAAATGTTGTAAATAAAAGTTGTTCTACGAAAAACAATCTACAAAAATGGTCTGATATAATTTCTTCGTAAACTTATAAAAAAAAGTTTTATTGAAAAATATAAACATCTCTAATTTCTGAACATTTTCGCTTATAACTTTTTTGTTTATAGTTCTACGACAAAAAGTTACTGAACCTAAGTTGTAGAGAATTTAATTTGCAACGAATAATGTTAACATTGTTTTATTATCAGATAAATAGTTTAAGAGATATATCGTAAAAACCATTTCAACCGCTATTTTCAAGATGGCGGCCGTGGGACAAGGGTGGCGACCCCACAAACTTGGTGATAGCTTCACACTGACCCCCCCTACACATCAAAAAAATAAAATTGCGTCCTCTAAAAAATGCGACCCCAAATGTAACTTTTCAATGGACCAAGAGTAGACGAAACAAGTTTATGTTTCGTTAGCTACAGTCAAGTTTAACTTCTTTGTTCTGTCAACTCCAGTCCAAGGATTTATTAAAGACTTGACCTTACATTTTTTGTAACAAGTACACGCTGTAATAATTGAAACAAGAAACTCTCGAGTGATTTAAAGTCTATAAACTCACGCACGGGCAATTAGGCGGTTTCTGAATACAAATGAAATTTTCTACAACAATGACAGAGAGCTAGTAAGGCCAGGACTAAAAAACAATACTAAGGTTTGTTTTACTGATTACTTCTATACATGATCAATATTTTTATTTCAATGCTCCTGTTTAATTTATAAATGTGAAGTCGTAGTTTCACGCTTCGTGTATTTGAAATGGGATATGCAAACGCATGGAATATACCCAATATCAAGAGTTTTAATAAAATATAGTAGTATCGGAATGCAAACATTGAAGCCGTCGACGACATTTACAAAGCTTATTTGGTTTGCCTAACGCAACCAATTGCGGGGGACACGTCTGAATGCGCCTTGCATTGTTGCCTCGATACAAAATTCTATTATTCCTGAGCCATAACAGTTCAAGCTGAGCTGGTCATATGTGCCGCGTTTACACTGATGTACGGGTGCAACCGGAGGCCCTGTGAGGAAACCACGGCCCACATAGATAACGCTAGTCACAATACAAACATCACGACCGCGACGTTTGTTTTAACGTGTAGATGGTACCGTTTTTTTCGCTTCAACATGTAAAAAAGCTGACTCATAGAAGCTTACAAAATTATCATTAATCCGCATTAACCCTAGATTACTAACCTTCGTCGATTCGACGACGCGTCGCCAAAAAAATCGCTATAACTTTTACGCGCGCGACCGTATGGTTTTCTAACTTCAGCTAATCTCAGCCGACCCGTTGCGCTTGCGATGGACGGGAGTGCTTTGTGCGTGGAAGGTCCACACGCGCTGTTCCAGCAACCATGGCTCGTCACATCGACGAAGGTTAGTATTAACGTAACTTTTCGTACTATTTAGTTAAGTTAAAATTACGTTATTTTATCTTTTATAATGGTGCCTATTATTTTATTTTTTAGATACGATTCATATGTTATTATTCGAAGTCAAAAGCGGTGAGGAAAATTCATCTGCGAGAGAGTCTGAAGACCACATTGAGGCTGATGAGGCATGAAACGGAGGGTGATGATGAAGTTTCTACTGTAAATAAAGAGTAATTTCCAGATCAAGATTATGAGGCAAGTAGTAATACATCTCCCCACGTTCCATTGAAGACGAAACACCTAGCACTTCAGCTGACCCTAGCGATTTGATTATAAGACCATCGCGTACCATTCTTCTTGGGAAAGATAAACTCAATATATGGTCATCACAACAGTCAAGGTCACAAAGCAGAAGACCTTCAAGGAACATAGATACATAGCACGTGGGCCTGTACGCTTTTTTCAAAATATTTTAGATCCTCTTCAATGTTTTTCAGGTATAATTACTGATGACATTACTGATACTCTGCGGGACTCAATCACATAAATTTTAAACATGCCAGGAAGAAGTAATGTGAATGTTATAAATGAGACTGAGCAAAGTAATGCTGCTAATGTCCCTCCACACTAAAATAAAAGAAACATATATGCTATATGTCCCTCCGTAAAGCAAAGGTAGACTAAAAATAGGTGCACTAAGTGCAAAAAATCGTTGTGTGGGGAACACTAACTTGATGTGTGTCACAAATGTTTTGTGAAATGTTTTAGATCCTAAGCTATTATCAAATTTATATTTTTTATTAATTTTTCAGATATTATTTTTGTAATTAATAGTTTATTTCGAGCAATTTAGTGGTATATATTATATGTATGTACGAATTTTTCAAAAATTTTAAGAATGTTTAAAAGCGTGTAAACTATGATCTCATTTTGATAACTGTTTGAATGAAAAATATGTTAAAATAAGTATTTTAATATTTTTATATGTAGATTAATACATTTTCCTTAAAATAAAAACATAACTACAAATATATTTTTTTTAATTAAGCCCCTAAATCCCCTCCAATAAACAGCGTAGTCGAAAAGACGAAGGTTAGTATTAAACGTCGAAAAATAAGGTTAGTGTTCTAGGGTTAATAAATGTGCAATCATTGTATCTATCACAAATGGAATTCCGAACATTTCATTAGACGATCGACAATTATTAACTAGGTACACAGATTAAATATGTACCCTATAATGATAAAAACGTAATTACGTGTAGTCAATTAAGTGCTGACTAGGGCACGCAGCGGAATCACATCTTGTCCGTTAAAGACGAAATCATTGACGGCTCGCTAACAGGGTCAACAAGTACGCATTTTATAAACTAGTTACAGTACAATCTGACCTCCGAAAATATAATAGTAGGGTCTCACGATAACTGCCTCAGCGGCCGAGCCGCGCACACGCTCTCCTACGAATAACAATTGTAGGTATCGTGGGAAACCGCAAATAAATGTTACAATTACGAAATGATATCGCTAATGTAAAGTTTACCGAATGTACCGCATTATATACAAATTACGCTATATTTATTTACTGTTATTTCCTGTACAAACAAATGGAAATAGGTGCATATTAATTTAATTGGAGCATATTCAGCATATTTATTAGTATTCAAGTTACAGATCATTCACATTCACTAATTAAATTTTCAATTTCTGGGAACATTTTAAAAGTATTCAAAATCTATTAAAAATATCTAAATATATATTGTATAATAACTAATACTAAATACCTACTTGCTATTGACAGAACTACAAAGTTAATGAACATTATTTTATTACCTATTTTGCATATTAACAACAACTTCTTCTATTGCATTCTGGAGTTGGTTAGATATTTAACTAATTAGTGATGATTTAATTCCATAAAATCTAAGTTGAATAGAAAAATACTATGTTTTGGCCTATCGGTATTAAAATCTGTATTGTATAAACCACTTATTCTTGATCTACCTAAGCACATCTTTACAGCACAAAGTTTGAGTTTATATTGCATTGCGATAGCAGAAAGAAATAGAATTTGTTGAACCGACATCCTTATTACAAAAGAGTTTAAATTTACCTGTATTATTACATTCCCAATAAAATAAGTGTTATTTAAGTTTATGAATAATTCAACCATTCTTATATAAATCAGAAAAATAACAGAATCAGTGTGTAAACTATTTGTTGCATAATCAGAACATAATCTAAAGTTTATGCCTTGATTCTAGTTGTCAATATGAAACAAGTATTGAAAATAGGTACTATCTATATAATTACAAATGAATTTAAATAAAAAAGCTTTTTATTTCTCATGGATTAAATAAATATTTATTTAAAGTTACATTAACTTTAAACTTATAACATTAGTTTATTAAGAGGAGGCTCCCTTTCTCATTTCTGGCACTGAGAGACCGGTTACGGTACTAGACGCTAATACAGCCGTAATAAAGTTGAATATAGCGTGCGCTCTTTGATCGCGTTCGAGCTCGAAAAGTAAGTCTAAATTCTTATTTCGTTTATAACTAAAGTAATAATTGATCTAGAGAAAAAATATCTTGGCATTCAATAGTAAACTCTATTTTCTTACTGTTAACATTTATTTTAGACATAAAGTCCAAGTAAATCTTTAAAAAAATGTAATAATCCTTAAAAAAGGCATCATTTTTGAATAAAAAATGAATCGAAGCGAAAATCTTACAATTATGTTTCTGTCTTGTACATCGAAAGAAAAAGACCCAATAAATCATATACTAAATTTCCATTTTGATTGTATGTGTGACTGTTTCAGAATATTGATGCAAATTCACATAAAATTTAGGGAGCTTGCCCTTAAACGGAAACATTTAGTTCCGTCAAAATTTATCAAAATATACTGAAATTATTTTCTCGGATAACACACCTGTGGTTCATGAGTATATCAAATAATCCTACAATAATTTCTTAAAGATAAAATTATCATACAAAATAATGATAACTATTTATTGTAATTCTAAATATAAAAAACTTTATTACATTTACTGATAAATTAAATGTTCAAACTATCAATGTTCTATACAAGATAAGATGTTTAACATATTTATATATTTGATTTGATGATGCAACTGATGATGTTACTATTAAAATATTTATTCTAAAAGCAGGCAAATTTTTCAAATTATCTGATTAATTATTGTCTCTCCATTTTTTGTTCTATAAAATAAATATCTTCATTTATTTATATGAGTTAAAAACTTCACTATCAACCAGAAGTTGTGTTTATCAAGAGGGATATAGATATATTAAATTCTATGAAATTATCAATTATCAGTAGAATCATACATTCTTTGTGGGATTTACAGTTGATAATAACAATTGCAAATACACTGACTGTGGCTGCAAAAAATTGTATCACATGGTTACACATCACTGATTAAACTGTCCACCGATTTCAATAAATAATTTTCAATTAAATGAAGCTGATACAATTTAAAAATCTAGTAAGAGAATTCTAAGTATAAACAAAAAATAAGAAGAAAGATTTTTTTATTCCACTTAAAATATAAAACAAACAAGTTATCTTACCTCACAGGCCATCACTCCTGTCGAGTCCGACCTTCTCAATGTAATTTATCACGTTCTATCAAAACAAATAGTTCACGCTTTTGTTTCCCAACATTGAAAACAGTCCCGACATCTAACATCCCCACGACACAAAAACATCTAAACTCTGTAGCTTCACTCACTGCGCAAGAACAAAATTTTAACTCGAAAACGAAAACACCTGACCGAATCACAAATCACTGAAAAAAACCAACATTCCTCAGGTGGGATAGATGCACATCTAAGTTATAAATTATGCCAAAATCCCGAAATCTGAACAAACACTTCGCGACTTTTTAAATTTATATATTGTTTGTAAATTCAAAAATATTTAAGAAACCAAAACGACAAATGACATCAAATGTGTGTTGAAGTAACACGAAGCGAACGATCAACCGGAGATGAACTCGCCATCTTGCTTTCATGTCATATTCAGGGGCACCAACTGCACGGAAAAAGACTGTCAAGTGCTATCGGATACGACAACATAACGACGTGATGCGTGAAGTTAGCCGTGGTATTGCCATGTGTAGTTCGTAATGACCTTTTCATACAATTTTCAAACCATTCACTGGCTGTTTTCCAATTACAGAGCTTAGTGCGACTCAGTGGCGCACAATGCCGAATTATGCTGATGCTTAATTGGAACGTGAAACGCACCAGCAGGTTGCGCTAAGTTCAGTGTTGAAAAAAAAATATTCATAGAGTTAGCAATAACCTCATTAATTTGTAAATAAAGTGGTATACATAATAATTGGTTGAAAAATATTTACGGTTATTTTAAGTAATTTGGATTTTGATTATTTCATTAACATTTTTTTCAATGTTTGTACCTTCATCCATACTTATATTTATTTTTTTAACACAATTTGAATTAACTTTGATTATTTCGAAAAAACTACAATGAAACGAAAGCTTTAAAATTTTTTCCAACAATTAATAATTACTAACGATAAAATTTTTACAAAAACACGCTGTTTTTCGGTACCATTTTAACTTAAAGCAATTACATGTGAGAACATAGTAATATCTTAATTTAAAGATAATTATATTATATTCAGCTCTACGTTCATCTTATAAAAATTGTACGACGTCATACAAAATTGTCGCTGAAATACGTTTTTTCCATCACAATAAACGCATAAAATGCAAAAAAATGGGGTCTAAAACGGTACCATTTTAGGAAAATTAAGAGCCTAATCTATCTTCTTAACTATATCTTATTGAGGGATATATAGTCCTTTATATATGGTGTAATTTTTATGAATCTAAATCAAAATTTTAATTCAATAATGAGCTAAATTAAAAATACTTGTCGATTTCTTCATACATTTTGTTCTCGCGGTTCGTCAGACCGCGCTCAGAAGCGCTCTTGGAAGGACGGGTGTATCGCTCCTCGTGCCAAAAATAAAAAAGAAATAAAAAAGATTATTGTGCGTGCACTGTCTTTTTCGTGATTTGAAATATTTGATACTTTATAAGAGTAAACTGTATAAGTTTCATATTCCAATTATTTGTAATTTAAAATTATGTTTTAAAAATTACCTTGCCTGAGATCCTCTTTTTTATGGGTTGTTGAATAGATTGGTGGGGTAAAACAATTCAAGATGGCGTCGACGAAAATTTGGCTTTTTTTCGTGATGGGTGTCATTTTCATAGTTTTTGGGGTAGCTATTACCGAATATGAGGTCAAAACTGAAATCCAAGATGGCGCCGAAGAAAATTGTACATCTTTTCGTCATGGGTGTCATTTTCATGGTTTTTGGGGTAGCTATTAACCAATATGAGGTCAAAACTAAAATCCAAGATGGCGCCCACGAAAAATTTGACATATTTTCGTCATGGTTGTCTTTTTCATGGTTTTTGGGGTAGCTATTAACGAATAATAGGTCAAAACTATAATCCAAGATGGCGCTGACGAAAATTTGACTTATTTTCGTGATGGGTGTCATTTTCATGGCTTTTGGGGTAGCTATTAACGAATATGAGGTCAAAATTATAATCCAAGATGGCGCCGACGAAAATTTTACATCTTTTCGTCATGGGTGTCATTTTCATGGTTTTTGGGGTAGCTATATTAACGAATATGAGGTCAAAACTATAATCCAAGATGGCGCTGACGAAAATTTGACATTTTTCGTGATGGGTGTCATTTTCATGGTTTTTGGGGTAGCTATTAACGAATATGAGGTCAAAACTAAAATCCAAGATAGTCGTCGAATTTCAAGATCGCGTCATGGTAATACTGTCGCGTTATGGAGCAAGGCGGCGATTTTGGTATCTATGAATCTCGCCAAAGAAGTTTCACTCCTGACACGTTTTCTCGGCACACACGTTCTTTTTTATTTTATTCTCTTCGTTTAAATGTTTTAGATAAACTTTATTTTAAATAAAGTTTAGCGAATATATTTAAAGAATATATTTAAAGTTAATAATATCTGTCAGAATATTAACATGATTGCCACAGAGTTGCGTTTTATATTAAATTTCTAAATATGCATTTCAATGTTCTTTAAAATTGTTTTTTTTAAGACTTTCTACAAAACTGTGGTTGTTAACGTTTTTGTTATTTTATTTAAGTTTACTTTAAAGGAGTAAGAAAAATATACCTAATTATCGACGGTTACATTGGGGATTTGGTAATAGCTGTCTCAAAAACCATGAAAATGACACCCGTGTCGAAAAGATGTAAAATTTTCGTCGGCGCCATCTTGGATTTTAGTTTTGACCTCATATTGGTTAATAGATACCCCAATAACCATGAAAATGACACCCATGACGAAAATATGTAAAATTTTCGTCGGCGCCATCTTGGATTTTAGTTTTGACCTCATATTGGTTAATAG
>CAJQZM010039323.1:0-15231 GCA_907164665.1 Colias nastes | reverse complement strand
TAGCTACCCCAAAAACCATGAAAATGACACCCGTGACGAAATGATGTCAAATTGTCGTCGGCGCCATTTTGGATTTTAGATTTGACCTCATATTGATTAATAGCTACTCCAACTCCTTGAAAATGACACCCATGACGAAAAGATTTCAAATTGTCGTCGGCGCCATCTTGGATTTTAGTTTTGACCTCATATTGGTTAATAGCTACCCCAAAAACCACCCACATTTGCAAATGTGTTTGCTACTTAGGAAAAGTTCAGATTTAAAGATATAAGTAGTTAATGTGAATGTGTGGTAACGAATTTAATTTATTTCATTCCGACTGTTTCTCGGAATAACATACATTTACTAAGAATTGCATACAATGCCGGGTTTAATATATTGCCGGTAACATAATATTATGTATGATAATAATTCTTAAAAAAGTATTTTATACATTTCTTAAAAAGCTTCGATATTGTATACAATAATACAATTCATATTCAAATTGTTGTAAAATAGTCACACTTTTTTAAGTTGGTTGAATACACTAAAATACTTATAAGGATTAGACTTACAAAATGAATTTTTAAAGTTCCCAGTAATCTTCTGGAATCAATTTCAATAAAAATATTAAAAAAAAATAATATCAAGTATGAAGATGGTCTATAAAATGGAATGCGCTATGTTTACGTGAGCGTGATGTTCCCGCGAACCACGTGGCGACGTTAGATACCTAAATTTGAGTAACGCAGATTTGTGACAGCGTCCTTAAGAGTGCTCGATTGTGCGAAGCGTTGCTGTAGTTGGAACATTCAACGTTAAGCATTATGCCGCATAATGCGCTCTAGTGCTATAATTGGAAAACACGGACTGATTCCGCAACACCCAAAACATGTTGTAATAATATTTAATGTTATATTTTGCTTTATTATGTTAATGATATTGTAATATTATACATAATGTAACATTTACTAATATACTATCCAACAATTTTAAAAATTCCTGTGACGTGTAAATTTTTTTACAATATTGTATTTAAATTATATTAAAGAAAATATATAGAATAATATAACCCAAAGACTCATAAATAGTTAAACTAGGTTTCCGCCCGCGCAGTCAAAGAAAAACCCGCATAGTTCCCGTTCCCGTGGGATTTCCGGGATTGCGTCATTTTCCCGGGATAAAAAGTAGCCTATGTCCTTTCTCGGGTATCAAAATATCTCCATACCAAATTTCATGAAAATTGGTTCAGTAGTTTAGGCGTGATTGAGTAACAGACAGACAGACAGAGTTACTTTCGCATTTATAATATTAGTATGGATTTGATAAACATTATAGTTTTGCCGTTTCAGATATTACATTACCCTACAGTGAAATAGAGCAATTATTGGTATACACAGTCTTATACCTATCGGAACTTCTTCAAATATTCAAAAATAATGTTATTGACTATTTGTCAATTTTAACAACAATGCATAGTTGAATAACTTAACAGAATAAATTTGCAGTTGAAAAATTATAATAACAGTCATTATTCTAATTTTTGTGATCATTATCTACCTCTAACCCAGTTTTCTAATTACCGTACCAGATACATTCTAAAAACGGTGAGAGTAATTTATTGGTTTTACTAATTTCCGTATACATTTGCACGCTCCACGAAGGACGTATGTTTGTGACGTCATTAACACAGTGCCAGCCCGTGATGAGTACGGATGCCTCCATACTAGGAAGGAACTCCTGATGTAGGTTAAATAAACTAGGTTATTGCACTGTAAATCTGATCCGATATATAGTCAGTTCCTTATCATCAGGTGTACTGCACAGACGTCCCGATGAAATAAATTTTAACAATGACCCCTACGATCTATAAATATTTTTCCAGAATACACATAAGATATAAGCGTTTCCCATGGCTGTAACTATGGATTTGGAAGAGAGCGTCTCTGACTCGAAGCTTCATAAGGATAGTATAGCGAAAAAAGAATTTCGACCAACTAGCGCTGTATCTCTATCGAAATCTGATCATGGCCCAGGTTTAGTCATTCTTAAACTAGAGTTTGATACTATGATGATTTGATGAGATTTCTCATTCTTATTTATCATTAAAACACGAATAACCATTTTCCTATTTCAGTGGAGACAACGTCTTCTTTGGAACAGTTGAAGGAATATAAAAGTTGGGTGAGTCCAGAAAGATGGAATGAGTTAAAGAAGATTGCGGACACGGCAATGAGAGAGCGTAAAGTATTTATGATAAAGGGTGGCGGATTTCCTGCTGTCCGGCGTGCACTACTTGAAAGAGGTTGGATCGAGAAGTATGAATCTCACAAGGTAACAGAAATATATCTTAACTTCATTATTATTATTTTTTTTGTATACCTACCTTCATATTTTTTCGTTCTAATTCCGGTAAAATTATTACCTTGAAAAATATTTAATTGTGTGCAGGTTCGTCATCCACCAGTAAATGTTGATCCCAGAAAAGTATCTGGAAAAGAGTTGACGAAAGTAGAAAGAATGATTTTATATAAATTTATGGAACACCATTCAGTTGATTTTCTTTGGACAACCAAGCGAGATAAATACGATTGGTTGCTCAGTAACAAGGAAGTTATTATAAGCAGGTATAAAAGTTCTCTAGATGCGACATAAATCTTTGTATCTATACATATTTTATAGCGTTTAACTAAAATAACTTTTTTTAGATTCTGTAGATCGATATTCACTACTAAAGAAGGTTTAACGTCTTCACTGACGCAAATGCATTGGTATACGGATCCAGGAGTAGCATTAACGCGGTTCCCTCGTTGCTACAATATTTACAATTCTGATAGTCTAGAAGAATTTATCGATGACTTTAGAATCACGGCCTGCATCAGTGTCCTTAAATGGCTTTCCATCAGTCTTCAAGCGAAGGGAGACCAAGGATTAATATCAGCTCATGGAAAGGTCCCTTTTAGTTCTATAGAATTCGCAATATCGAGACTCAACGAATATATTACATTCTTTACGCATAAAGATATTGATGACACAGAAGATCAATCGCCGCACGTTTGGGAACATGAATGGGATCAATTCCTCACACACCATTATCTCCTTGTACACGAAAATTCTAAATTTTCTGAAGACAAAAATGTAAACATACGGTATGTTTATTTTCCATAAAGATGCAAATTAGATTTTAAAACAAACACGTTCGATAATAATCAAATTATATCGTAGTGAGATCACTAATGGTGCGTCATTAAAAACAATTATGATAACATGCTATGTAATGTGCGCTTGTTTATTGGAATGTAAATATTAATTCTGATTTTAATATGATAGCAGATATGTTCATAATTTACATACAACTGCACAGCATATTTATTTAAAAAAATGGAAGAAAAGAAAATATCTGAGCGTGGGTTGCGATTTGAGCCTACGCCTTTTGCTTAGCGAATTTCTTCAATTCTCTCGGTTTTATGTGTAAGATGATTGTTATATCATAACATCTTCACCGACACCATACATTAAATTCCAATTTCCAACATATCTTTACAATGTTGTATCAATAGAACTCAAAAATTTTGAGAGACAATATTTTTAGTATTTTCACGATATATTATTTCCACTTTTTTCAAATTTCTTGTTATTGCGTAGCAGCCATTTAATGATATTCAAGCAACAAAAATACTAAAAAGTAAATCATTTGCAGGCAATTAGAACGTAAAGCAGCTAAAACATTAGGTACGATGGTAAAATTTTGGCCCCAAATGGATATCGATGGAGTACTGAATATCTGGATAGTGAAACCTGGCAATAAATGTCGTGGCAAAGGCATTCAGTTAATGAACAACATTAAAGACATAATTGGTCTCATAAACGTTCCCGCGCAGAAGACTAGATATGTCGTTCAAAAATATATTGGTATTAATATTATTAATAGTTATAAGGCACTAGCTTTTCACAATAAAATATTGTTCCTTATTTTCAGAAAATCCTTTGGTCATTTATGAAACAAAATTCGATATACGACAATGGTTTTTGATAACGAATTGTCAGCCGTTAACAATTTGGGTTTACAAGTAAGGCAGTTTTTAATTAGTCTATCGTATATTACTTACTAATAAATATAGTAACAAGCAATATTTTTTCAGAGATAGTTATTTAAGATTTAGTTCTCAAATATTCAGTTTGTCAAATTATCACGAATCAGTTCATCTAACGAACAATGCAATACAGACGAAATATAAAAATACTGGTGAACGGGATAAAGCTCTGCCCGATGAGAATATGTGGGACTGTCACACCTTTAAAGCATATCTGAGGTAAATATTACACTTATAAAACACTATCACTAATTATTAAAAATTTCACTAATGGTTGTAATTGCGTATTCAATTTTTGAAGACAGATAGGTAAATATGAAATGTGGGACACCAAAATCTACCCTGGAATTAAACAATGCCTTATTGGTGCTATGTTAGCGTGCCAAGAATCGATGGATAAAAGGCAGAATAGTTTTGAATTATATGGTGCTGATTTTATGTTAACAGAAGATTTTACTCCGTGGCTTATTGAAATTAATTCTAGTCCAGATTTAGCGCCCACTACATCGGTAACAGCAAGGTTATGTCCGCAATGTCTTGAGGATGTTGTAAAAGGTATGAGTTTTGAAAGACTTTAAGACGATTATGTTTCAAAAAAGTTACACAGGCAAAATTTATGTAATTTCTTATTTCAGTGGTTTTAGATCGACGTGCCAATCCAGAAGCTGATACGGGAACCTTTGAATTAGTTTATCGGCAAGTTATACCAAAAGCTCCTGCATATCTTGGTTTGCAATTATGTATCAACGGCAAAAGGCTGTTGAAAAAGTCTAAAGACAAGAAGTTTGAACAAAAAAGTGTTACACCGTTCAATCCCCCATTACCAGTAGGCGATATAACTCTAGATGTAGATCAGCCTGTTCCAGCTGAATACAGTGGTCCCATAATAACAGACTTTTTGACGTGGCTTAATCCCTACGATGCTTTACCCACTAATAAAGACGGTATTTTAGTAGGTCCAAAGGATTCGCTCATGGTACGCCAAGCTGTCACTGCCATGAAATCAAATATCAGTTTAAAAAACGGTTCCAAAAAGCGTAAAACATCTGCCGTCTCTTTTAGGACACATCGAGGAACACGAGAAAGAAACACAGAATCTAAACGGCGGGTGAAGCCCCATTCATGCTGTCGTCCTGAAGATAACCAAACACTCAACCACGTTAGTAAATACCGTACCGAGTCAGCGAAGAAATCGGAGAAGCCAAAGATTGATAGGTCGGTTGGTAACAAACGTTGTTACATAGATCCTATTGAATGGGAACGGGAAACTGCAAGTATTCTTCGATCTACTATTTCTGTACAAAACAAAATTTCTGATAGGAATGATTCTGTGACATCAATACGACAAACTAAATCGAGCGTCATTCAGGGAAATATAAAACAAATTTTGGAACCATCATGTTCCCGCAGTTTTCCAAACGATTTAAATCCAATTAAAAAATTAAGTGCTATCGGTAGAAGCATCAGTAAAATGCGTGAAGAAAATAAATCAAAACAAAAATCCATAACATTTTCAAAAAGCTGTACGTCTATTTACGCACCATACAGGGTTATCGACTCTCCTTTAATCGAGGAAGAGGATTTGTTGTTTAAAAAAAGTAATAAAAATATGTTGTCATGAAATCTCAATAATTTTTGCATAATGCTCACTCGTTGTAGTCTTTAAATAAATTGTTATAAAGCTTCTAAATTTTAAAATTTGTTATCGAATACAAATTCTACTTAATATAAGGAAAATATAGTAATCATTATTTTATTCATTCTACTTTATTAACCTATTCCTCATAGTATATCCCATTCGTATAACCGTATCCTTAGTCCAAACTCCAACCCACACCAAGGACCAATTAGTCGTTGCTTTTCGTAAAGGTCCGCTTCACACTGGCAATAACCGTGCAATAAACTCTTGAATAAACTCATTTAGGTACTTGAAAGAAAGTGACGATAATTGACATATATTGTCTAATCTGTAAATTACATCACAATATTATTTGAATTAATCAAAATCATTTAAATCGAAAATATGTTTTAAATAAAAAGCAACACAATAATGATTTGGAACGAAAATAGGTATAAAGGTATTAAAAGGTTCTCATTATCCGCAGGGTTTATGACTTCTATGATTCGTTTGATAATTAATTATATTATGTTGACTAACGACGAAAGGCACATGCAAATCTTAGGCAATCACAACGATATGTAGACCCTATATAAAAAGATATACTTATATTATAAATTATAAACTGCACTTGCCGAAGATCGCCTGTTTTACACTAAAAGTAATAACGTATATTTTTCAGAAATTATTAGTATCGTAAATCTATTGGGGATGAATAAAGAGCCTTTATCACAATGCCAATAGGAAAAAAGAAATATGTAAAAAGGAAGAAAGTGAGCATTGAATTTTTAATTAATCTTTACACATACCATCATCATAATATCAAACGTTGTACATAATAAAGTTACATATTTTTATTCGTAGAAAATAATGAAATCAAAAACTGTTCCTAAAGAGGCTACAAGGCTATTGGCAATTGAAAATTCTGCCAGTGCTTCAGGACCGGGGCTAGTTAAAGTAAGAAATTCCTCCCAATTCTCAATCCTAATCTTTATTTCGAATATCTATACTTATAATAAATCTGTAGAGAGGCCAATTCTGTACATGAAATATATTTTAAAAAAAACTATGAAGGGGTGATAAGGGATCGCTACTGATGCCAAAAATGCAATCAGTAAAATTTTTGTCTGTCTGTCTGTCTGTCTGTCTGTCTGTCTGTCTGTATATTCGTTATAGAAACAAAAACTACACGACGGATTTTAACGAAATTTGGCACAATTATTCTTCATACTCCTGGGCAGGTTATAGTATACTTTTTATTACGCTACGATCAATATGAGCAGAGCAGTGAAGGGAAATATTGGGAAAACGGGAGAAGTTACTCCATTTTTTAAGCTTCCGTCGCGTGTGCAGCCTTAATGGTAAAAGCTACATAGAAATCATGTACGACACAAATGTTCTTAAATTTATTACCTATTCAATAAAAAAAGAATCATGTAAATCGGTGTAGAAACACCAAAGTTATACATGAAATACGCTATAAGTCATCGCGCGTGAATACAGAATCATGCCATAAGGATTATTTTTGTGTATCAGTTGCCGCGTTCGACGCGCTTCGCGGTAATAATATACTAATATTATAAAGAGGAAAGGTTTGTAATTATGTATGTATGTATGGTTTTCACGCATAAACTACTGGACCGATTTCAAAAATTCTTTCACAATTTAGAAAGCTTCACTGAGCAACATAGGCTAGGTTTTATCCAGGAAATCCCACGGGAACGGGAACTATGCGGGTTTTTCTTTGAAAACGCGGGCGAAGCCGCAGGCGGAAAGCTAGTTATTAAAATATATTTATAAGTAGAGTTAATATTGTGTACAATTGCTATAATTTCAGAAATTCTATAACAAAGTTGGTGTCAAACGAATTTATACTCCATTTCATACGTTTGGGTATAGCCAGATAAAACGAATGGAGAAGAATCAAATAACTTCTCACGCAGGGCTTTCTCCAAAGGAGAAAAGCTACGTGATTTGCACATGTGAAGCAAAATCTACGAAGTATGTAAGCCTGAAAACAAAAGCAGCTGAAGCAATACGAGAAGCTAAAATATTTTCCATCCAAGGGAACTGTAGTCCCGTTCGAAAAGCTCTTCTTGATCGTGGATGGCTGGAGAAGTTGCCTCCAAATCGAATGAATCTAACAAAATTACGACGTGGTACATTTTCCAATAAAACGGATGTGCAAAGTGAGCTTGAACGGTTGCTTCTTTCAAATTTTGTTGAAAAATGCAGTCCCAATTTTGTTTGGCGCACTCGTGATGATCGAAGAGACACAACAATAGACATGACTAAAGATTACAATACTATTATCAATAAATTAGAAATTGATGCTATGTGGACTTCTAAACAAGGGCTATGCTCTTCAATGAAAAGAAATTACTGGTTCTATATTGAAGATATTGCAGAAGTAAATGGTCCGCGATCGTATAATATACCTGAGCCTGGCGAAATAGAGGGGTTTATAAAAGATTACAAAATTACTGCCTGCACTAGTTTATTGAAGTGGTTGCTTTCAATGGTAGCGAATAACAGACCAGTATTTGTTGATGATGGCGAAATTTCTATGAATATCATCGTATTTGCTTTAAAAAGATGCAAAGAGTATTTGCTACGTAAACAGCATAAAGACATTGATCGGGAGATAAACATAATAACTAACGAACAGTGGAATACATTTTTGAAAAAATACTATTGTATAATTGCTAAAGACGAAATATTTCGAAAAGATAAGTATGATAAGTTACCGTTGTATTTATGCTATGCTAAATTTTTATTAAAAGAAATTCATAGATATAGACCACAATTAAGTTGTGAAGGATGTCATAATATTTGGATAATAAAACCTGCACATTGTTCAAGAGGGAGAGGCATACGAATGGCTTCAAAATTAGGTGTTATCACTGATTTGTTGAATAAAGCAAGTGCAAAACATGTTATTCAAAAATATATTGGTAAGGATGAGCTACAATTTTGTTACTACTTTGCTAACAAATATTCTTCGTTTATTATTAAAAAATTCCTTGCATTTTCAGAAGAACCACTTTTAATCCATGATACTAAATTTGATATCAGACAATATTACTTGGTCACCAGTACGTATCCTTTAGTTGTTTGGATGTACAAGGACTGTTATTTAAAATTTAGTTCACAAAAGTATAGTCTGAAAAATTACCATGAATCAATCCATTTGACGAATAATGCTGTACAAAGAAAGTATACAAATTGTGAAGGAAGACATTCTGAACTTCCATCGAATAATATGTGGGATTTAGACAAATACAAAAATTATTTGGATAACATCGGAAAGGATAAAGTTTGGGATAACATTATTTACCCAGGAATGAAAAAATCAATTATTGGAATAATGCTAAGTTGCCAAGACACCTTGTCCGTTTGCAAAAATCGATTTGAATTATATGGATGTGATTTTATTTTGGACAAAGAATACAAACCGTGGTTGATAGAAATAAATTCATGTCCCGATCTCAATAGTACGACTCTAGTAACTGGAAAAATTTGTCCAGCTGTTGTATCCGATATAATAAAAGGTAAAAAATAAAAATAATAGGTAATTTAATTAAAATAAACGTATATTAATTATTATAACTTTACAGTTGTTATCGATTATGCACATAATCATAAAGCTTCGACCGGAAAATTTGAATGTATTTATCGACAACCTATGACACTACCGAAATATGGCAATGCAGCGGATATGACCGTACAAGGTCATTCATTACCCTATGACTATTTCTATAGAGGTAATATAGAAATAAAAGAATCTTATGATGACATTGAAATGGGGACAGAGTATAATATTCGTGCCGTCCTAAACAAACTTAAGCGTTTACATGGAACAGACACGGTAATGAAAAAACCTATCGAAGACACTAATTATGGTAATTCAAAGGAAAATAATGACTCTTGCACTCATAGTACTCTGTCAGAAAATGAAATGAGTCCTAGTTCGGAAAGGCAAAGCGATAGATCTGAAGATATTCTTGTAATTGAAGATGTTAATTCTGACAAAAGTTTGTCTTCAAAAAATATTCCGATAACAGATCATTCGAAACGAATACAGAACGTTTGTAGTGTTACGGATCTCAATACATTTCTTAACCGCTATCAGAACACGGAAATAAAGCAATCATTCAGTTTCAGTAAACTAGATGATGGACCTCTTGGAAAAGCAAGTTTTAATGATATTTTATCAGAGAAAAAGAAAAAAATGGATTCGGCACTATCATTATATGACAAAAAAAGTAATAATTTGAATATTACCTCACTTATACCAAACGAAGAATTATTGTTAGCTAATTGTCATAAAAATGATAGTATGTTTATGGCGGCATCAAAAATAATAACATTTATTAAGGAAAAAGAAAAAGAGTATGAAGCAGAATAATAAATAATTTCTTTTTTCCAAACCAATGCTAAATTATTAATAGGTATCAATTAAAATTATACAAGTTTTTTTTTTACCCGTGTGTTTAATTTAAATCAAATAAAATATTCATAGCCCGCTTGAAGACTTCAGGGTTTTATCTGTCAATTAAGTATTAAAAACTAGCTTTCCGCCCGCGGCTTCGCCCGCATTTTCAAAGATAAACCCGCATAGTTCCCGTTCCCGTGGGATTTCCGGGATAAAACCTATCCTATGTGTTAATCCAAGTTACCCTCTATATGTGTGCTAAAATTCATTGTAATCGGTTCAGTAGTTTTTGCGTGAAAGAGTAACAAACATCCATACATCCATACTTACAAACTTTCACATTTATAATATTAATAGGATGTATTAAAATGATTTCTTGTGTCAATGGGAACAGGCCGAAACAGTCGACTAAAGATTAAAGCTCATTAGACCCACCCAGCACCCGACCAGCTATCCTCGTCGTTCGGCGTCAACTTCTCCAAGATGGTCCACAGGTGAACGACACGTGGTCAACGAGTGGATATCGCTTGGACCACGTATTTTTGAGTACTAGTCTGTTTCTATTTTCTAAAACACGTGTAGATCTAGTGATCTACACGTGTTTTTCGACAGGACATGTAAGACTATTCAAAAGAAAGTTCCATATTATACATTATACTCTTTGAAAGAAAGGCAAAGAATGAGAGGGAGCGGCGCATTGCCAACGCGTGGTCCTCTCGTGAATTATTCGCGGCAAGCGTGAGAGCAGCGAATTGTCACCAAGTCAACCTGCAGACCACGGGGTGGCCCTTAAAGCCTAAGCCCTAAAGTATCTATGACTACACTTGGGTTGCTTTTATTGCTGTTGTTACAACTATCAAATCATAAAAATGGACACTACGTATGATCCAGTAAAAATAAGTAAGTACCTACGACAGTCGTTCAATGATAAAATATTTTAACGATACTGAAAATAATAGATGGAGCCCACGACGGCCAGACATTCCATATTTTATAAAAGTTGAAAAGTTTCTCTGTATATGTCTCTTACAGATAAGAAACACCAGCGACTATCAAGTTTGGGTTGTGGTTACTTTGGCAGGAAACAGGTAGTAAAGGTGTAAGTATAAAATTGTACCTAACTTTCATTATAGTTTAAAAGCTAAATTTTATATATGTTACTTGGGGACGTATAAAAAGATGTTACCTGAAGAGTCGGACAGTTTTCATGGTTTTTACATCTTGCCAGACACATTTAAAAAATAACTAACATATCATCAAATTCACATTACTACATAGAAGTATATCAAATATGAAATAACCTACTAAAAACATTAGTTTACTGTAATTATTAAAAAATAATAGTATAATATAAGTAATAAAGTTATTACTTATCTTTTACGGGGACTTATGTTGATGGAATTCCACGTATCTCGATGACTTTTTAAATTTTTATACATCTTGATCTGGTAACGGCATAATTCCAGATATTCAGGTGACCAAGGTACATAAAAACAGTACTTAATTCACGCATTTTCTCATGGCTGATGTAAAACTCTCAAAATAAAAAATATAAAAAAACGACGTGTGGCACTCGGGGACTGCCGCGGTAAAGCTATTGCATGCTATGCCTTCAAGCCACACTTCCGCCCGTCGGAGTGGGGAGCGTGAGGTTTTTTCGTTACGGAATTTCTCGATTCGGTCCCCGCGCTCAAGGCCCGCGATAGAAGCTATGCAATAGCTTAAAAATTTAAAAAGTTTCTTCAATCCATTCATTCCATCAACTAAGTCCCGTAAGCGAGCAAATAGACAAGTAAATACAAATTTATGTATATGTATATTTACAATAAAATTTTTTGTAAAGCCATATTGTCAATATAAATCAACTAATAATCCTGTTAGACCGGGAGATATTGACACAAAATTTCGAGTCATTTGTAACAGGATGGCGGTTCTACAGGGTTCTTAGTACGCAATGACAAAAAGAAAAATGATGGTGTGAACGCTGGTACCGGCCGGCGGCTTAGTCGCGTGGGCGTTAGTCGAACTCGTCGGAAAATAGCGAAAGTCAAACGATTTGTACGAAAACGAATATAAATACAAAATTTCAAAGATCTAGGTGTTTGAAATCTTCACTTATATAAATTAATAATAAATTAATTTTTCAAGTATGACAGCACTTTTTCCCCCTACTAGAAGTATGGCAAATATAATAATGGTCACATTTTATCAAATACTCTCCAAAAATCCAAATGCAATACTGGTACAAAAAGTTTGGCGAAATAAAAATTTTTTGCAGATTTTCGGCGGTATGGCGACCATTTGGAATCGTCCGAAAAGTATAGCATGGCGATTTTCGTAAATGGCTGCACGACGATGGTTACCTGTGCAAAAGTTATCCTGGTACAAATGGTTGAATAATTGTTTTATTTAAATCAACACATTCGCGTCGGTATGGCGGGCTGTAAGTCACACCGGAAAAGTATGGCATGACACTACCGCCTACTTCTTTTTTATGGGCTATCGGTAAATTCTAAAATTTTTGTGTTACAAATCGTTTGACTTTCGCTATTTTTCCGACGAGTTCGACTAACGCCCACGCGACTAAGCCGCCGGTACCAGCGTTCACACCATCATTTTTCTTTTTGTCATTGCGTACTAAGACCCCTGTAGAAACGCCATCCTGTTACAAATGACTCGAAATTTTGTGTCAATATCTCCCGGTCTATGTGTAATCACAGACATACATGTATAATAATCAATACAAATCTATGATACAAATACACAAACGAGCACATACGCATTATAGTCCGTTTTCTTATGGGCATGCTTGTATGGAAAGGTATACATTTTTGAGTAAAGCAATGCCATTTGGTACGAATGTTGTGCTCGTCCACCCAAGCCCAAATCGCCCGGTAGCCAGTCATTACTCCCCGGCAGAAGGGAGGGAGGGGGGGTTATAGAACAGAGCGCCCGGCGCTCCGAAAATAAATTCTGGCGGAGCCATTTGGACCTTTGAGTCGAGTTTGGTATCGTTATCAGGTAACTAGATGATGCCTGATTCATTCTCCATACCAGTTTTTTAGGGTTTCGTAGCAAAATATGTCACAATCCTTAAAATAATGAACTTTTGGTAGTGGCAAAATCCAAACAAACCAGTATATTTTTATATTTTTGTATGAAACCTGGTTAATAAAAAAATACTGTCTGAAAGGCCATTTAATGCAGATTATAAAAACATTAACATGTCACATATATTTTACCATTTTCAATGTAAAATAAATTATAGAAAGTACAGGAACGTTCGTCAGCGCAGCGTAGGGGACGGCTAATAGACCCGAAAAATAAGCAATACTAACAAACAAAAAACAGCCAAGTGCGAGTCTGATTCGCTCATCGAGTGTTTCGTACTTATTTGTCCCATACCATGTTAACTTGTCTGGTAGAACCTGGTTAACTGATACACAACACTTTCGTCTTTATAATATTAGTGTGATTTTTAATCATCTTTAAACTATAAATGAAGTCAGGTAACATTGTTAAAAATAAAGATATATAATAATAGAACGTTTTTGTATTAATAATAATGACAACCACCTCCACAATTACATAATTCGGTACATATGAGCTGGCGTATAAAACACTTCAATCCGGAACTGCAAGATTTCACGTACCAACATCTTATCAATTCAAAGCTTCTCTTTTCTTTTTATTTCAGATGGGCAAGGAATATTTTGATTTTTTTTAGGCCCCCAAATATATACAGCCTGTAAAACTGCTCTTGCCCTGACTCCACTTGTGAATTAAATTTTATCGTAAAAAATTATATAGATCATATTTTTTAATAAAGCAGGTGAAAGTACTCATCAATGCTAGTTTCTTTTACTAAGGGAAGAATTCGGGAATTGAAAAATGAATGACTTCAACATAAACATGGCATTTTTCTAAAACAAAATAAAAGCAGTAGGTAAATACTAATGTATTGAGTTAAGATGTCTAATTATCTGATCAGGAAATAACGAATAATAATAAATAAGTTGCTTATACCAACTAAAAAAGATTTTTTAGACACACTGATTTTATATATAGAATTTCCGAATGTCGTGTGCAGTGACGAACACTGGGATGATATCTTCCCACATAAAGACTTAACTAATTTCAATCGACTCTACCAAGGTATAGACGAAAGATTCTGGGCATATTTTACGTTTCACGCAACCGTAATATAGTCTAGTTTACATAGCTAAAACTCAAATCTACTTATCTAATTTTTTTTCAGCACTACACAAAAAACTAAAAAATAACGGTCGTTTTCGGCGGCAAAATCACGTCACCTGACTTTGACGTGTGTTTACCATGACATGTAATAATTCTCTGAAAAGTGTTACAATGAAAAAAAGTTCTCCGAAATGTTAAGATTGCGTAGATAAATATTTCACTGCATTAGGTTTAAGCATATAAAAATAAAACACGATTTACTTCAATCTGAGACGTGGGAAGTATAGCTCCCAGCGTTTTAATAAGGGTTAACCAGGTTTAATACAAAAATATAAAAATATACTGGTTTGTTTGGATTTTGCCACTACCAAAAGTTCATTATTTTAAGGATTGTGACATATTTTGCTACGGAACCCTAAAAAACTGGTATGGAGAATGAATCAGGCATCATCTAGTTACCTGATAACGATACCAAACTCGACTCAAAGGTCCAAATGGCTCCACCAGAATTTATTTTCGGAGCGCCGGGCGCTCTGTTCTATAACCCCCCCTCCCTCCCTTCTGCCGGGGAGTAATGACTGGCTACCGGGCGATTTGGGCTAAGGTGGACGAGTACAACATTCGTACCAAATGGCATTGCTTTACTCAAAAATATATACCTTTTCCCAGAAAACGGACTATTAGAAATGTTGCCGTTTTAAAAAATGCTGTTTGCTTTACTGTATCTGTTCTCATAAAATTATACGCTTCGTCGCTTCTATTATTTATCTGTAATCTGTATCTCGTTTATTAAAAAGTCTAATTTTACAAGGCGGAGTGCATCTTGCATTGTTGTAATTTTAAATTATTTGGACTATTAATATAATTACTGCATGATAATGGGGCGCTCAAGATCAAGAAGTAAATC
>CAJQZM010039322.1:25031-41394 GCA_907164665.1 Colias nastes | reverse complement strand
GAAAAAAGAACCATGTGGGAAATAATATCCCTTTGCCTTATTAAGGGATATATTCGTATAGAAATTCAACAGGCCATGATAATTATTTAAGAAATTGCTCTGTGACCTACTTTGACACTAGGTAACACTTATAATGAAATAATTTTAAAGGAACTTTATTGATAAAATAATATTCACTTCAATTTTATTAAATAACAACAACAAAGGGTTTCAATTTGACTAAATATTTTGTTCACAATCTAACACCTGTTATCATAAAACATCTTTAGTTTATTTGTGAAAATATTAACTAAATAGTATCGTGTTATTTTCTTTAATGTCATTAAAATCTAATTGTACTAAATTACCTACTGATCCCGCATTCCGTTGGCTAAGTGAACGATTTGTTTTATCATTACGTTAATAAATATGGCAAAACCGGTTTAACCAAATTATACCTACTTATTTGTTTTACGTTAAAGTTTTAAAGAATTTATAGTTGGTCTGAGAATAACGTATTCCCATATTAAGATTTGAGGATATTCGCAACACAGACAGGCAGCGTGTCCAGGGAACATTCACTTGAGAACGTTACGTCACTTCATCAGAATTGACCCCGGTACCCGAATACCAACAAACAAGTCATCCAACGCAACCGGCTGTACCCTAATTAAATCAGACGACGATGTCTTCAATCTCACTTTGACACACAATGTAATTACTTCCAAGAAATTAAATCATATCTTCTATATTCAATAGTATGCAAGGGCTCTTTCAAATTTAACAACATTGGCAGGTAAAGGTAGTATTCATTATGCTCGTTTAATGAATACGTGAGTAGTTTTCGAATGTTTATAACGATTTTAAAGATAATCATAAAATAAATGAAAATAACTCGAAAGGTTTTCTCAATACCGGTTATTAAATGTCCGCTAACACACGGTAAAACCAAGTGTTTACGGCTCGTAACTTACAAGATGTTTATTTTAATTATATTCGTTAGTACTGCCAACTAAATAAGTTTACAAAGAAAACTTATGTATAAATTAAATATTTCAATACATGTACAATTTCGCGATGGTTCTACATTGAAATAAACGAATTTTTAACGGTTTTTCATTTAATGGTACGGTGATAAGGTAATGTATCCGTGACGAGTAGGAATCGGCGATTTAATATCGTATAAAATTGTAAAGGAAAAAAAAAATATCTACGAGTTTTCAAGCAGTTCTTGTTATGTGTAAGTGACAGTTGGAAGTCGGGTTCAGTTTTGCGCACGATCAACGAAGCAATCGCAGCCACTTGTGCTAATGAAACACTTCAATTGAATTGGGGACATTAATTCAGCGAGCGTATCGTTGCTGTTTACATTGCTAACAAATAATAATAGATACCTCCAGACGCGCATGGAAAATTACTGATCAGCCAAGTTATTACAATTTTGCTTTAAAATTAAGAGTCCTAAACGATTTTAGAGTGATTTTTACTTGTTTCTGTAATTCTTTAGACGCTCGTTTAACAAAACTAAATTAGTAACAATGTGTGATGATATCTTAAATTAAAGATTCATTCAATATCTAAAATACGTTCGAGACAATTTATTGATATTCATTGTCCAGTTTGTTTAATAGCCAATAACCTAAGGCGTGTTTCAATTTTTTCCATGCGGGACGTTCGTGTCTTTGTCTTTTACACGGAATTTAATAGAAGAAGTTTTCTTATAAAATATACTACAGTAAAGACACTGAGACATCCTAAAATATGTTCGAGGCAATTTATGTACTTTTATTGAAAAAATCAAAGAACATCTAAGTTAAAATAGCCTTACTTTGATGAAATTTTATGCGTATATGGCGTCGAATTTCTAGTTCTTACAACAGAGTTAAAAAAAAATAAAAAATACACACTAAATGATAGGTTAATGCTTAAAAATTTGCAATAAAAAAAATACATATTACATGTTTTATGAAAGAAATGGAATAATTTAAAGTTCTCTAGAATTTTCGATTATATACGGGAGCGCAAACGTTGTTACGGCAAATCTATATAATCGAATATTCTAGAGAATTTTAAATTATACCATTACTTTCATATAACATAGTAGTTAGTTTTTTTAAACGAGCTCCTAAAGAATTAAAGAAACAAGTCAAAATCACTCTAAAAAGCGATACGGCCTCTTAACTGTATATTCGAATTATTGAAAAGAAATACAAATTTTAAGGAAATACATATACATAATTTGCGTTTGAAAGACACAAAAAAAAAAAACATACCGGCCGAATTGATAACCTTCTTTTTTTTTGAAGTCGGTTAAAAATACCTATGTTAAAGGGCTGTAAATCTAATCGATCCAAAATAAATTCAACGTTCGTCCGTATCATCAACCGTTTAAATACTTAAAACTTTAAGTACACCAGACGTTAGGATGTATGCAATTAACGGCTGATAAACTGCCATAAAATAGCCACAAACTTTAATGACCGTGTTAACATCGACTTACGTTGTCTAGTTGATCAACATTATTGGATTATCTTGTATTTAATTTACTATCAAAAAGTGCATGTACGTATAAACTGTTCAGTTTTCATGACAATGACTTTCATAAGTCTCTGTCAGCAATTTCAATTACCATTTCCGTTTTAAATAAATATGATATTATTCTGTAACCTCACTTCAATGACTCACACCGTCTTACTGTTTTCAAGCTTAGGTAGGTAGTAGGTGTAAGCAATAATATTTCAATAATTATATTATATATATGTAGTTAAATACGCACGGTTGTAACAAAAAGTATAAATGATAAAATAGTCCATTTTGCTGTGAATTATTATAATAGATAAATCGTAAATGCAGTATCTGTATATGTAATTATGTAAACGAGCGCCGACGTCAAGGCCGAAAGCAACAAACATTTAATTAAAAATATTAGGCAAGAATATATTATGTCTGAATCTAATAAAGAAGTACATTGTGTGTGGTAAAATGTCTCATATAAAACACGGTTCAATTGAAATTGTTGAAAAATAGGATGCGATAATCACTAATTAAATGAGTGAGAGTTATTGATGCCGTTTCATTAATATAAAAAAATATCAAAGTATTATAATGTGTTTATAGACCAGACTCGAATATCAGATATCTAAAGCAATGTCGTATAATATTACAACAGCCCCGCTGTGCAGTGATCAATATGACATTGTGAATTAAAAACCACGTGGCGATTCTATTACCCCAGCCACACGACTCGACGAGTGGTATGGGAAGTGACGAGGGAAGTAGGCAGGGACGTAGTGTGGCCACGTTACTCGTCATGCCACTCGTCGTGCTCATCGTCCTGCTCACTGCTCCCTATTTTGTCGGCTTTTGCGCGCGAGTCAAAGGACCGGCAATACGAGTGCGAATTAGGGATGGGCGTCATGGAATCAACGGACTAGTTAAATTAACCGTCTATAATATGTACACTCAACGATTCGACTAGTCCATCGCTCACCAATCATTTGCACTAGTTGAATTCAACGGCTAAACAGTCTTATTGATAAGAATAAATTATTTTCTTTGAAGTTTTAAAAAAAAAAATATTTTTGGTTTACAAGACCAATGTTTTGAATTTAAACTATAAAAACAAACGATAATAAGTTTTTTAGTAATACTTTTTTAGGGAGTATAATTTTTGTAAGAAAGCATAAACATTTATTAATTGTTTTATTGAGATTAGAATTTATTGTTTTAAGAATTTATTTAATAATAGTTATTTATTTTACACATGGACTAGTCGAAGATTTTAACTAGTTGAACGACTAGTTGATGAACGACATTTAACGATCTAGTCTCGTTGATGAAAAATACGTCGACGACCCATCCCTAGTGAAGAGCGTCGCGATTAATCGCGCGAGTAGAGCAGTGTGTGGCCAGACGGCAATATCGAGGCGAGCGGCAGCGCGATGAGCAGGACGAGGAGCAGGACGAGTAGCAGGACGAGTAGCATAGTGTGGCTGGGGTATAAGAAACCAATCAAATATGCCATGCAGCATGCTACGGACTATCGTACATTATAATTTACCTGTTGAAGTCAAGGAAACATTCACTTATAATACCACAAGAGCTTCAAAATTATCGGGTATTTTCCGATAGGTTCGTTGCTAACAAATGAAGGAGTCAAGTTTTTAGTCAAGGTTAAAAAATTACGAGCGCGAAGCGCGAGTGATTTTTCCTGAAAAACTTGACGACTTTATTTGTTTGCAGGGAACCTTGAGGGAAATGCCAGATAATTTTGAAGCTCGTGTGGTATTCGGGGGATTATTTTTCCGTCCCAAATGTCGGCCAATAATTTCACAATTGAATTCAACCTGTCAGTTTGACGTCAACGACCAGAGAAAATTTTCAAAAAATTATCAGTATAATACCATGTAGGTTGTACCACGTGACGTCGAATGGTGCAATTCTATTGGTCGATATTTGGGTCGGAAAAATAATCCATCTAATATTTTTTATACATGTCAGATGTTTCTTTTTTTTAACCCATCTACATAAATGAAGGTTAAAACAATTGAGAACAATAATTAAAATATTTTCAACATCCTCAACATTTTTCAGTTTTATTTGTGCACTTCAATATTATGTACGGTCGGCCAAGAAAGTGGTTTACCAGTTTTGATTTAGTTTCCCGGTCGTCGAAAATTACAACAAGGTTCGTTATAAAAAGATATTACTGAAAGAGACAACATTATCATGACGTAAACCTATGTATTTAGTATTCATACGTCATATGTCACATATAAGTACATGACATTTTAACCTTTAGTATAAATGAAAAGGACATTAGTTTCTACAAAGCAATTGAAATGTTTCCAAACAAAAGTAATAAAAACTATTTAAATAGACAACCGAATTCCATTTGAAAAAGAAAACTGACAATTGACATTTTATCAAATATATGCAAAAAATCGATATATTTTCCATGTTATTTTTCAATCAACTGCATATAAAATCATCTCAATGCCTGCCAACTTGACCATTGCCGAAAGAGCACAAATAATGAGGGAAGCAGTATCAGTGCGATATCCCGGAATTTGAATATATCGAGGCATTCTGTCCGCTTTTGGATTCGTCGTGAAGGAGAGGAGGGAAGTTTGTTGGATCACAGAAGAAGTGGTCGCCGGCCTGCACTCTCCAATAACGATAGAGAATTCATGAGACGGGAATATGAAATCAATGGTTTTAAGCCCACAAAACATTTTGCGGAGATGTTCGATGTGAGTGCCCAAACAATAAGGAATCATCTACATTACATGGGGTTGCACCACAGGCATTACGCCAAGAAAATATATTTGACGGATGCTCACAGACTTGCTCGTCTGAACTTCGCCAGAGAGCACTTAGAGTTTGATTGGTCTAATACAGTGTTTTGTGATGAAAAAACGTTTAAATCCAGTCAGCATGGACGTCTTCACCTTTGGCGATATAATTCAACACGGTATAAAGATGATCATGTAATCCCAAATAGAGAATCAGGTCGAATTTCCGTAAATATTTGGGGCTGGATGAGTGCGGATGGTGTAGGAGAATTGTGTTCTCTACCTCCTCGAGCGACGGCTGTAAATTATATCGACGTGCTTCAGAATGCAATGCTACCGACAGTCCGTAATGTTTACCCGGAGAACGAAGTGCCACAATTTGATTTTGTTCAAGATAATTGTTCAATTCATAATGCGAGGATCGTAAGAGCCTGGTTTCGTTCACACACTGACGTAAGGGTAATTCAGTGGCCCTCAAGATCGCCGGACCTCAACCCGATAGAAAATCTTTGGGGCCTTATGGTCCAACGATGGTCGCATCAAAATGAAAGAACCAAACAAGCTCTTATTAGTCACTGTAATTATATTTGGGAGGAAATGCGGGGAACCGATATTTGCTCACGGCTTGTTGGTTCAATGAGGTCTCGTCTTTTAGAGGTTATAGAGGCCAACGGCGGTTACACCCGTTTCTAATTTTTAAAAATATTCAATATCTTCTAAATATTACTATATATGCTATGTTTTTGTTTGTTATAAGTATTTTAAAATTGATTGTAGAAATTTAATAAAAGGATAAATCTATTTTTAGCTTGTTTTTTATTGATATTGTAATTACAAGTTTACAGAAATTGTAGGTTTGTGGATTCGCCTTGTGCCTTTACAATTTTATGTAACTTGTTGATTACAATTCTGAATTTGTAGATACAATTTTGTCATCAAAATCTACAGCCCCCCGCCGTTGATTTTACGACGTCATTGGTTCCATCAAGTTCAAACTAAGAACAGCTGTCACGTTACAAACAGTAATAGTCGTTATCAATAATCAGATAAAGACAGCAATAGAAGTTGTCAGATCGATCTGCAAGCGAAACTAATCTTTATCACCTATGAATCTGCAAGCGATATTCAACCTTAGGGTGGTACACCACTTTTTTGGCCGACTGTACATACATACTTAGAATTCAAGATAATTTTGTTAAAAAATTAACTTCATTTCTAGTTTTAGTTTTATTTAATGTAAATCTTAAAATGTTATGTAGGTACCATGCATTCTACAATAATTATTTAAGTGGATGTGTACAACCTAGTTTTGAGCATATAATCTGTGCTTGTTACTTGTCGTGATAATGCGACGTTATGGAGACATTATATTTGCGGATCTACGCTACAGTTGCGGGCGTGATGCACGCGACTGCAACTCTTGCGCACGATGTTGCAATCACAATATATTGTCACGCGAGTCGCATCATAGGTAAGCACTCGCAGATCATGTGTTATTCAAAACGCAGCAGTTACACTGGATTAAAATAGACAAACATTTACTGATGCTTACCAATGCCTGTCCAAGTATGCCCTGCACTAAACTTTCAATACGTATAAAATTTCAAAGTCGCTAGAAGCATGTAATGTAAAATAATGTTATTGTATAGAAATTATCGTTCAATGTAATCTTTTCGTAATGTTTTATAAAAATAGCTCTCATTAGCTAACATGCATTTACCTAACACTTACGCTAATGACATTAAAGCAATCGCAATGCTGTTTGCATTTAAGAATAATTTAGTTGCGTACATCCCGGAAACTTAACTTCGAAGGTCGGAGAGCGACAAGACGGCCTTGCCGGCGGCTGTGCCACTTTCTCCCTGTACCACATAAGAACCCACGTGCGTGCAAAACAATGCTCAGATAGTCGTTACGAAGCACTCTATGGAACAGCATAATCACAATTTACGTTCACTAATGTGGATTCCGCGGTGTCCCTGTGCTGGCGCATTGTCTTCGAGAGCCTTGGTTTCGGCCTATGATCACGGAACACAAGTCTTATAACTGCTTGTTATTATTTGGTTTCATAGCGTTGGCGTTTATTACCTACATAATTATACCTTAGTGTATATTGCAAAATACATTATTATATAAAGCACTTCCTATTACTGAATCAATAAATAAATTAATAAATGACATTTCCCTTTCTAGATTTTTGAGTCAACTCAATTCGATTATGTGGTCATAGGATTAAGAATCAGTTAATGTACAATTAAATATGTGTTCCCATCACTAACGTCAATCAACCGTAATGAATATTTAATTGTTATTTAAATATGTTTCGTATAGGCCAGGGCTCTACAGCAAAGCATTAGTATTCTCAGCGCTGCGATTTCGAAATGTAGGTCTCTTGTGTAATTCAATGTAGCTTAGCACGGGTAGCATCTTTACTTGAAATGTGTTAAATAAAGATACTCTCATAGGTCGTCATGAGATTGGTTTTGACGAGCAAACGCGAGTGTGTCATAATGAGGGAAATCGAAGGTTGTCCCGTAGCGGGGATATCGTTGCAAGTGTTGCATCAAGAGGTAACACGCTCGCGTTGTGCAACCCGGCGTTTTCACAACTTTACTGAAATACTGGATTAGCAACATTGACCACGCAGCCGACGCGGACGTGCCCACGCACCTTCAAATTGTTTTCGTTTCAATTAAGCATTTACATTCATCATAACAACTGGGTAGCCGAAAACCTGAATTGAACCTATATGCAAGCACACGCTTCACAGAATATAAATGGCATGAAATACCTATGCCAATGTCTATTAAAATTTTACAAAAATTCCAATGTATTATATGTACTTACTACTTAGTTATATTATATTTAACTCAGTACAAATCTATTGTAGTAATAAGGATCTGATATAGCAATTTATGGCAACATACAAGGTAATCGTATATTTAAAAAAAACGAAATTATTTCCTCCCTTCGCAAAGCTTGAATAATGGTTGTTTATTTCGTTATGAATTACGAAATTTATAAGTCCGTATGATTTATAAATGAGATTAAACCACGAATAATGAATATACATAAGCTCCCAGTCCCAAGCTCAATCTATAATTTAAGATATTTCAATATAAATTCAATAATAAAATTATTATCTATTAGCTAACTATCGAACCTAGTGGAATCTATTGGCGTACCTCGTTCCAATTATATAATTAAATATAATTTATTTATTAATCGTGGATGAGATGTTCGGTCGTCAAGCCAAGACGCCGTATTGTGCGAGCGAATGGCTTGACCTTCGCGCGAGGCGAATGGGCCCATCAACAAACGCTACACCTATTTTATTTTATTTTATATATATGCTTTTAATAATTACTATTCTTATGATTATCTTGCCACCCATTAAACATGCTAATAAGGCTATATTAACGAAGTTATTTGATATATGAAAATACCATTTTGGTTCTAGCCGATATAAGGATAATTCATTAAACACTTTATTATTATTATTGTATATGTATAATTTTGTAATCAAAACATTAAATCGTCATAATATTAATTTATTATTTAATGTAAAATAAAATAAGATATCCTTAGAACTATTTACATATTGCGATCTATTTAGGAAATAATTATCAAAATAAAAGTTTGTACTTAAATAGCAATAAGTAATTTGTTCATAAATAGCTAGAATTGAATCAGTATTAAAACAGCAAATTACACAAAATACCATAATTTCATTTCTTCAAATAGTTTGAAGAGTAAACTGTATACATAATATTATAAAACAAACGTAGATATCAAAATCACATTTATAGAAGTAATTAGATTTCTAATCAAGATAATGTTCATAACGTTAAGATAACTAATATTGTGTTAACAATCCTTTCATCGCTCGTCTAGATCAATCAGTTGATATTGATAACAAATCGCATTGGTGATAAAATTAACAATTAAACTCAAACTCAAACTCAAACATTTATTTATTCAATTAGACTTCTTCGAGAAGCACTTTTGAAACGTCAATACATATTTTTATCATTTACCACCGATTCGGAAAGCAGTATCTATGGAGAAGAATCGGCAAGAAACTCCATTACAAAGTAAACTTAAATTTTAAAATTAGGAAGTGCAATAAAATGTTTAAAATAGGCTGTACAATATGGGTAACATCCTGTGAGTCGTGAGTAAGATATTGTAACAGTAAGTCAAGTAGCGTCTTCAATTGTTCAATTACGGGCACTATTCGTCCATTGTTGGGGGTGCACGGAAATGGAGGGATGTGAACGCGCTTGTGAAATTAATTAATAGATTAGACTTATTATTAAGTATTAATATTTATTAAACCAAACAAACAAATCTATCAAATTTGAAATACCTACACTTATATATTTTTTTACATTTTTCTCAAGAAAATCATATCAAAAGACAAAAATACAGTACTAATTCTATTAAACACAATATTAAATCAAACAAATGATGATATCTTACAAATTATTTGCAGCGAATTTAAAATACATGCCAGCCCTAAGGATACATTGTGTGGGACACATTATGCGAACATACCCGGGTCGTGGGCATCCTTCTCGCTAATTACTTATTATTATGTCTCCAAGGCAACAGATGTGCCACATCCGCTCACAAAACGCGCTCAACTTTTCCCACTGCGAATTAGCGCAAATTATTACACTTGACATGACTTTTCAAATGGGTACTTAGGTTTTATAGGCCTAAAAATTTTAAATCCGAAAATCTGCCCAAAATTTCATGTTCAAAGAATCGAGATAACCTTACCTATAGATTTATTTTGACAAACTATAGAGCAAAAAAAAGTCAAGCTAAGGAGAGATTTGGTGAGGAATCATTAGATTTACTTCCTCAATATTATGATCATCTCTAACAATTCAATTAAAACAGCGCGAATACGTAATTGACCTTTGATCGTGCGATGTTTTTCTTTATCACACACGTTGTAAATTAAATATGGTTGTCTTTATCTTTGCGGATGCGTCAGTTATGGCGACGATTGCAATAATTATGGTTTAAATTTATATGATTATTACATATTGATGTTTACATTTTAATTATACTTGAAATGCACTAGGTTTTTCTATAATAATTGTAGTCTACATTGGTATATCAACTATATTGTAATGAAGTTCTTTAAATCACAAATAGTGCAAAGTATATCTACACACGGCATATCTTTGTGTGTAAATCAAATGATATATGGCAATTTAGTCGAGGCGACGAGGACGTAGGTATTGTATTGTGCTAGTTTTGTAAAATGTTTTGACAGTAATGAAACACACAAAACTCAGTCGTGAATTATTAAATAATGCATGTTCAAGAGAGGCGTGTAAAGAACGTAAATAACCTTTTGTTCAGATGTTCCAAGCCCACGGATCTGTCAAAAATAGAGAAGTTCAACCACGATTACGACCAGTTTCACTTTCGTTTAACGACGCATGCATGCGGGTCAGCGTTGTGCATCGTTACTCGCTTTGAGTCGAATAAAATATGTATACGTAATACTTTCGTAGATACAAGCTCAATCGTTTAATTTAATATCAAATAAGCTGCCGCAATTATAATGCATGTGTGAATTAGCAACATGTGTGTAGGTACCACTTCGCTTAGCAATTCATAGAAAGATGTGTTTGAGAACCGGACGTGACTCCTGCGCGATTATTTTTAGTGCATCGGCCATTGTAAATAAAGCAGTGAAAACACAAAGCAGGTTGAACAAACTGCGGTAAACTGTCGAGGAAATAATATCAGGCGGGGGTCAATTCGATAACTTTTGAACTGACTGTACTAGTTTCGGATAAGTTATCAACTTGCGTCACGTTCCGATTATTTTTTATGTGACCCTTGTTTATTGGAAATATTGAGTGGTTATCTACTTCAGAATATGTGTAAGATTTCCTGTAACGAAAACAAAAAGCTTATTAGCCTCACGTCTTATGCGAATTTAATTGTATGAAATAAAAACGCGAAAGGAAAAGTACGTTAAAATTTTCCACGATGAAGCACTGATGCATGTCTGTCTGTCATAGATCACCCCACTTGTTACGGTGATGACTCCTCACCCAAAAGTTATGTGTTAGGGTACATAATATCCTCGTTATGAAATACTTCACTGGAAACAAGTACCTATTATATTTTCTAATTGTGTATTGAGTTGTCACTATATAGGTAGTATATTTCTACATTATTTCAACTCATTTCTCGTTAACAAATAAATAATTAATGTTGGGAAACGCTTCAGTACAAGACTCTCATGTTTGTTTTAATACATAGGGACTAAAAAGTAAAACCGTCTGTTTAATGAACATATTCGTAGAATTGATAAACTAGCTAAGAATTTACAAAAAAAGTATAATTTAAACGCCAAAGAATAGCCTATTTCCATATTTAATTAAATAAGAAGGAATATTTCATTAGTATTAAGCCATAACAGAAAACGAAACCCTCCACCCAATTCTCCCGAATGTGGGCCTATAAAAATTAACGAGTAACATAAACTTAATCTTCACCTTGGCCTTTCCTTACAATTGAATAATTAAAGTTCTTCTGCTAGAATAATAAAGGTTGAAATGAGCACAAGAGCTCACTTTAATAATTCACGTGCATGCTTTGCTGCATTTCATGGGCCCTTGAGTACGTAGGTACGAATCCACTCGTGCGCATCAGTGCACGATGCATGCGAGCCGCGATTTGATAATACCGTGCTATCACTGATCTATACACAATCTATGAACAGGTATTTTATATACACTCGTGTGATCCTTTACGTGAAACGAGCAATTTTATTTCATGCTACGTCTAAGAGTAAATATTAATTAAATATGTTAAGTTTTTGTGCTCAAGTTAATGAGTTTTTTTGTCGGACAAAAGTGTAATTTAAAGCAAATTTATATCGGAATACTATAATTAATAATTATTAACATGTCAATTACATGATCAGACGTATTCAAAGCACTTGTATAGAAATACTAACGTATTAAATAACAACTGTTACATTGATTGATAGATTAATAGTGAATAGTCATTCAACTCTGGTACTAATTTATTAATGTTAGATTACATCCACATTACGTGTATCTAGTTGCGTTGTTACTTAGATAACCTCGGTAATAATAACGGAGTGTAATACAAGATTATGTACTGCACTTACGTTCTAATATAACATTACACAATATAATAACACAGTTAATAAGTGACCGAAATTTAAATTACATGCGACCTATATTCGTTAACGGAAAAATTTACATAACTCACATACAAAGCAACAAGTATAAGGACTTCATTATCACAATAAATAAAGCGAGAACAAAGCAGTCATTAAACATTTCAATACGAATTTAGCTCGGGGAAGTGTCTGTGGATTGCAAAGGCGGAAATATGTGGGGACCTTGGGAAGTTCAACGCCTTTAATGACAATAATAAGTATATTATTTTCTTTACCTACCTACTTGAAATATAACAATGAAACAACTCTTTTTTATCGGTATATGGTATCGTAGGAGTTCATCGACACTGATAAACGACCAAGACGCCCAATACCCAATATGACGACATCCTAGCACTTCCGTCACCTGAGAGAAACCTGACCTTTGAGCTATGCACTTTTGCACGCTCAACATGCACGATGTTATAAAACCGGTAATATGCACTTCTAGATATATATAAATTATAACCATAGTATTTAAATCCACGTAGGCACTTGAGATAATGCGATAATTAATCAATAATGACATTTCAGAACTCAAGGAAGATAAGTGGTCCCTACTAGTCTTTGTTTTGATGACGAGGCTGAATCGTAAGCGACGAAATAGGAAATCTAAGTGTCGATCAATCGGCTACACCAAAATTGGCACGATGATGTTCACTGTGACATAGATTATGCAACAACCACGGCACTGACCTACCGTCGAGCAATGCGCCACTTTCATTATTGACACACTATCTATAAACGGAGATCAGAATTACTATCACTGAAACGAATACGTGCTCACAGATCGAAACAACACCTGTAGCGTAACACTTATTTCACTTGGTATTCACTCTTCATTGGTTTCATAATTTGGCGATATTGTGGAATTGAATTGCTTATTTATAATAATATTAATAAGCTAAAGAAACTTTTGAAATGGTTGGAAAAATACTAGTTCGGTCTCGTACGAACGTACCTACTACCTACTATTCAGAAGTCTTTAGTCCGTTCTACATTGATGTAATAATTTTAGCTAATTGGAATTGTGTATAAAATAATACGATTTGTAATGCTACTAATAAACCAATAAGTCATTAGTGAACGTGACGCTAGTCACAGTGATAAGTGCTATGTACATATATTTAAGTATCCATTGTAATAAACAAGCGATAAACGCAATGCAATTGCGTTTTATTAATTACTATTTATTTACACACATTAGGTGAATACAAACAATAACTATAAAATTATACTATTTTAATGCGACTTGTAATATATTTGTATTCACAATACAACTACGTAGCGTTAATAAAGTGATTATTGTAGCTTAAATAAATAATTATAATACTGACAAACAATGAGATAAAACGCGTCTTCAAATTGTAAGCAATATAAGCTGATAAACTTTGTTTTATAATTATAATATTATGTCGTATGCGTAAACACTATTTATAGATTCTAGACTACTTATAACTTTATATGAAGCTTCAATAAAAATTGGCCACATCGTATTTAAGAAATTAATTCAAGATAAGAATTGGAAGGGTGGAAATTTATAACATTTTGTAATAGAATTAGCATAGGAATGACTAAGTTAATGAAACACGGATCCATAAATTATAATTTTACATTAGTTTAAAATACAATGTGTCGGGTCGGAATGGTCGGATGACACATGCTGGCTCGCGAGGTCGTTGGTTCGTTTTACAGGTGCCCAATTGCGCAGTGCTTTTTGAATTGGGGTGACACCCTATTTACATAAAACGGAATAAGAACATACATTTAATAGTGTTTCTTGTCGTTAAGTGAATGTGAATTTGATAAGTAATATATTATGAAGTCATTTAATTCTTAATTATAGCTAAATATTTAGCGTGTATCAATAAATTGTCTCCAAATCTTCCAAAAATAATAACGTTATATAGTAGGCTAAAAAACAAAATAATATGTTAAAAGTTACGTGCTATTTACGCAATAATAAAATGTTGTAACGGTTAGAAGCCTAGTCATTACTCAAGGCGTACTCTGGTGTAATAAAGAGACGCAATAATATGAAATAGTAGGGATTAGGAAGGGAAATTATATAGGAAGGCGAAGCGGGTACAATGAAACAATACTAAAAGTGAAAGAGTATAAAGTTCTCTTCCTGCACCGTGAGCACATAAGATATCGCAGCACGCGCGAATTATAATCACTGTAATAGCAACGTTTGTGCAATGGTCTTATGCAAACTGCAATCGTGCGAAACATGCGCAATGTGACGCTGCAACTATTGCACTCATCTCGTTTATGGTTGTTGGTTACGGACTTTGCTTATGGGCTGCCTAGCCAACTTCAGTAATAATTCCACTTTTAGGATTATTTTTTTTACTGTTAGTAGAAATGATTCATGTTAAAAAAAGGTTCAGTATTGTTAATAGCTGTCCCATAGCTGGAGAAAATAAAAACTATTTTTCAATTAAATAGTTTTTGACACCGTGAAATGAGACACGGTGCCTTCGATACCGCTTAACTGAATGGTGTATTAAAATCGGTTGAGTTAAGATATGTGATTTGTGAAACAATGACTGCGCTGGAAGGCGTCAGCTCCTCTCTGTTCGGCCATGTCATTACGAAACCAGAAAGGAAAGTTAAGACCGTTTCGGCCGAGAGAATGTCGCTATGCTCGGCTTACGCTTATGCTGTTATTGTAATGCATCTCAAAACCAACACAACGTGCCGTACACAAACAAGAGACGCGCGGTCGCAGCTCCTAAGCATGCCTTGCTGAAATCTGAATGAACGATTCGAGGCTGTCACACATATAACCCCTTCTCTTCACATATAACAAAGGCTTTTAAAACACACATGACCATATATATAAAATGGTTAACATAATTAGCGATAAGCGAAAAATATCCATCAAGGTTAAGAATATAAAACAACCATTCTCGAAAACATAATGTGTATATAAAGCACCTACCCAATCCTCGGGTACTAAGATTTAATCTGCCTTACCTCATATGTGCATATACTTAAACTAGACCAGTCACGAAACAGTGACCCTCTTAAGCACGACCAGAATATCAAATGATGTTTTGCTGTTGCGTAACAGCACGCTGATACGTTCTTTACGAGCAATTATGTAAAAACGACTAGCAAAAGTGGGTAGGCGAGAGCAAAGCGGTCGGTCGATGCCGCAGTTATGGTAAAAGTGTTACGCGCCGTGGCCTGTGCTCGATTCCGAGCTGTGACGCAACAGTTGTGGCGAATGTGTGCCAAAACTGCAGTCAAACCCTCGACATGGACGTTGAGCAGGCTTAAGTATTACGTGTATTTCTATGCACACGCTTCAGGTGAAACGGATATCGGAACTGATTTTGAAATAATGCCAATAACTATACAGATTTATTTCTATTCTACCTGTATAAAGGATACTAGTACGGCTTGTTAACTCAAAAATATATGAATATTGGTCCCGTTTGGCAGAAAGTATGAAATTTGGCATGCATGTAGGTTTTATATGTGTGCTTCAATATTGAAGGAGAAACAGGTCGAAGCACAATATTTTCCCCCTCCCCCCCCCACTTTTATGTCCCTGATCGCAGTTTTTTCTTTTTTTTTTGAAAACGGCTAAAGCTAGGAGAAATCAGTCAAAGAAAAAAGTTTTCTTTATAAAATTATCTAAAAAACAGTCCTTGGATGTATGTTGATAGGACTTATAGTTTTCAAAATATGCTTACATGTCTTTCATTTTTGCAAGAAAATTATGAGAATACTAGCGGTCCGCCCCGGCTTCGCCCGTGGTACATGTTTACGTTTTCTCTACATAAGAACCATCCTCGTACTTCAAAGAATATAATAAAAAAAGAATTATCGAAATCGGTTCAGCCGTTCTCGA